>JARQOD010009805.1:0-29852 GCA_033576555.1 Oophaga sylvatica
TGCCGCAGTGCCCCCATAACAGGGCTAGTCAGAGTGTCCTTACAACAGAAATGGGGCTCACGGGCTGTCAAAGGACTCACCATGACAAACCCGTAACAGAGTTAGCCACAGTGCTCTATAGCCATTAGGGACTGTGTCCCCTCATATTGACTTGACAACCACTTTACCCTGTGGCAAAGATGACGCGCACCACATTGGTGGTACCACGGCTATGGGGTACTCGGAACCGAGCCCATGGAAGTCTATGGGGAATGTCACTGGCAGCTGAGCTCGGTCCGTGGCCCTGGCGGTCATGCAATGGGGGAATATTTACAGGGGATTGTAGTTATAGTTCGTGACGCCACCTGTGGTTTCTGATCAATTTGACCAGAGCTGCCGGGTAGATCTCTGGGGATGTTATGGCAGCTAGGTGTTAAGTCCCCCACAGGTGGGACTGGTCCCTCAAAGTCTATGGTGTTGTTGCAGGGTGCAGATAAGAATTCAGTCACACACAATGCAGTCTCTTTCCATACCTTTACTTGTAGATGTTGCAGGTATGTCCCGGGAAGCTGGTCAGGTTGGAGAATGCACATTCAGGAAAACTGTTGAGCAGGTTAGAGGCCTCCTTTCTCCTTGTAATGTGTGTGAGTACAAACTTGCATAAAGTCAAGTGCAACTCTTTCAATAGCAACTACGCCCGGCCAACATTGTGGTGGAGCCTTCTAGTGACGAGAACTAAGTCTATGTGGCGGTACCTGCCAGACTCCTGTTCTGCCTGACCCCGGTTACGTATCGGCACTTGGGGCTACCTTCTGCGACTTGAAGTCCAGCAAGGCCTCCGGTTTTCTATCACTAGACGTGAAGTACTAGCAATGCTTCGGACCCGGTGTCCGGTTTACTGAGTGAGGGTGATTTGTCCCTTTGTCACTCTTACTTCTCCACTCGCCCTTCGCCCTGCTCTCGCCCTTAACATAAGCACGTGTAGCAAAGGTATAAAGGTCAGCTTTCCTTCAGTGCTCACTGACCTGTTCTCAGTTGACTCGATGCTATAACTGCTGTGATTCCTTTCCTTCTTTCCTTCACAGAACTCTGTCCAGAGCAGCTCACAGGACGCTTCGTCAGACTGTATTTACGCTGTAGCTCTGAGAGTCACTTTCCACTTTCTTAGGAACACAGACAGCTTGTTCTGAGTAGCAGGTTAAGGGGTAGCTCTGACTAGGCTAAGATGATTCACTTCACCCGTACTAGCCTCCACTTCCGTATAAGATGAGCTACACAAGCTCTGTCAGGATTCAGTCTTTTCTCCTCTCCCTCCAAGACTAATCTGAAGATGGATGGGATGACTCACTCCTGAGCCACCCTGGCTTGACTGACTAACTTTGCTACGTCACACCACTTAAATAGTCTAATATGCCTCTAGTGGCAATGCTGAGAAGTGTGCGTGAATGAATATCAAGCTTTACAGTTACCTTCCTGTGCATTTTCCAGGAGACATGTGTGCCTTGCGAAGCTGGGCCACACATCCCCCCCTAGTTAAACTCAGCACTCCCGGGCTGAAATAGAAAAGAAAAACATTTTTGTTTTGCATATAACATCAACATAATAACTCATCCCTTGCGGGAGGTAAGGACTCTTTAACGTTACAATTTGTACATAGATCGTTAGAAAATTATCAAAATACTTTTCAATAAATACATAGTATAAGACAAGATTCTTGTGGAGGACCCGCACCAAAAACCTCCCACGTGGGTCCTGGGTGGGCTGCAGGACTTCATTGCTGCAGACCTCACTCTAGGCCACACCATACGGGTTTTTCTTCAGAGGTAGTTTAGGTTTTATGTAAAACCAAAATGGGGCACCGAAGTGCGAACTATTTACAATGAAAGTTTTTGGGCTGGCAAAGTCCACAGCCACGCAGTCCTTTGCATGATAAAACATTTTTCAAGTAAAATCACATTATACTTTAACTCTTTACCCAGCCGGGTATTCTACTTTAAATAAGCAAACATACTATGTAAACATTTATCAATAGTAAAGTGCAAATTTTTCTTCAATAAAATTTCTTCAACTTTATACATGTTCAGGTGCAGTAAACCCCTGTCTGGGTCCTACTGTTTTTCATATTTCTTGCTTATGACCATTACTTTTTCCATTCCTGGGGCCAGAAGTATACAATGCCCTTGGGAACCCATCACAAGAAGATCGTGTCCTGCAATATACGTTTGCATAGCGACATCTTTTGTTTGATCTGGGGACCCAACGGGTGTCTCCCTGGCGTAGAACGCAGGTTGCGTTGCAGAAGGTGCCGCAGTGTACAATTCAGATTGCGCTTCAGAACTGGTCGCAGGTTGCGATGCTGAAATGGTCGCAGATGGCGATGCCGAAATAGTCGCAGGTTGCGTTGTGGTGCACGGCCTGGTGCGGACACCAAAGATGACGCTGCTGGGACTTGCGGTACTGTGGCACGGAAGACCTCACTGGTTTCAGGGACGGGGTCGCTGACACGGGTGACGT
The DNA here is from genome assembly GCA_033576555.1 of Oophaga sylvatica. Lineage (NCBI taxonomy): Eukaryota > Metazoa > Chordata > Amphibia > Anura > Dendrobatidae > Oophaga > Oophaga sylvatica. The sequence continues at coordinate 2,494 of JARQOD010009805.1, forward strand.
TTAAGGCGTACCACCCTTTTAACCCCCAGTGCCGCGTGTAGCTGACAATGTCCCCGTTTACAAGATCCCTCCCAGGGTGCCCGATGGGTAAGTGGGACTCCACATCTCTCCGACTCACAAAGATCTCTTGGTATAGGCCCGGCTCATGTATGAAGCCCCAGCCTTTGCGGAGCTGGAACCCTGTTATGCACCCCTGGCGCCGCGGTTCCCGTCGCGTACCTTTGTTCTTCCGGACGGTCTCCTTGTCGGCGAGGAACTTTTCGTGGTACCGCTGCCGCTGCTGCTGCGCCTCTCTCTGCTCCTGTTGGCGTTGCTTATCCAGATCACGGCGTCGCTGCTCATTCTCCACTTTTACAGCATAAGTGACGTCATCCAGATACTGCATTGCGTCCCAATCGATTTCTGGCAATGATGGCTGGGACCCCTCCGGTGTTCCTACCGGGGAACTGTAATCTGCTGCGGCCTCCTGGCCTAGCAGGCACTCCGGAACAGGCAGGACTCCCTCAGCCTCCTTCTCTTCCATTGCTCCATCGGTGGGGTCAGGTACAGCTCTTTTGGGGCCGGCCTCCGGTTTTCCTTCAGCTTTCTTCAGCAGTGACACAGGAAGGTCAGGTAATGGCGTTGTTCCTGTAGGAGAGAGCACTGCGTCCCACAGCAGCCGCTGTGTCTGGGCACACCAGCGTCTCTCGGTCTCCTCCATGTCTGCCTGGCGCTGGATCAACTTTTTAAGCGCCGCATTCTCCTCCTTTATCTCCAGCAGGGTTTGTTGAAGGTCCCGGACTAGGGATGGCTCCGGTTCAAGCAACAGCTTTACTGGGGAACAGGGCCTGCGCTCCACCGCTCCCTCACACAGCTGCTCTTGTCCTTCTGCCATCTCTCTCCAGGCCAGACTGTGGTTTCCAACAGGAACAATCTGGTCTCCTCCGTGGAGGCGGGATTTGCGCTTCCTCTTTTTTGCATAGAAGATTAAGAGGAGGCGGATCTCCCTTGCAGTGGGATAGGATCTCACATTATAGTAGCATTTTGAGAGGGCGGCCATAACTTTCGCGCCACAGGGGGGTACGCCCACGAATGCACGCCCACCTTCTTCACCAGCACCTCAGGGCGCGAATATGGCGGCAAAATGGCGGAAAATGGCGCCAAAAATCACAAAAACGCTACACAGTCTTTTTGCACAAAACAGTTCAATAGGCACACAGGACTCACAAATTTGCAAGCTTCGTATCCTGTTCGTGACGCCAAAGATGACGCGCACCACATTGGTGGTACCAGGGCTATGGGGTACTCGGAACCGAGCCCATGGAAGTCTATGGGGAATGTCACTGGCAGCAGAGCTCGGTCCGTGGCCCTGGCGGTCATGCAATGGGGGAATATTTACAGGGGATTGTAGTTATAGTTCGTGACGCCACTTGTGGTTTCTGATCAATTTGACCAGAGCTGCCGGGTAGATCTCTGAGGGGATGTTATGGCAGCTAGGTGTTAAGTCCCCCACAGGTGGGACTGGTCCCTCAAAGTCTATGGTGGTGATGCAGGGTGCAGATAAGAATTCAGTCACACACAATGCAGTCTCTTTCCATACCTTTACTTGTAGATGTTGCAGGTATGTCCCGGGAAGCTGGTCAGGTTGGAGAATGCACATTCAGGAAAACTGTTGAGCAGGTTAGAGGCCTCCTTTCTCCTTGTAATGTGTGTGAGTACAAACTTGCATAAAGCAAGTGCAACTCTTTCAATAGCAACTACGCCCGGCCAACATTGTGGTGGAGCCTTCTAGTGACGAGAACTAAGTCTATGTGGCGGTACCTGCCAGACTCCTGTTCTGCCTGACCCCGGTTACGTATCGGCACTTGGGGCTACCTTCTGCGACTTGAAGTCCAGCAAGGCTTCCGGTTTTCTATCACTAGACGTGAAGTACTAGCAATGCTTCGGACCCGGTGTCCGGTTTACTGAGTGAGGGTGATTTGTCCCTTTGTCACTCTTACTTCTCCACTCGCCCTTCGCCCTGCTCTCGCCCTTAACATAAGCACGTGTAGCAAAGGTATAAAGGTCAGCTTTCCTTCAGTGCTCACTGACCTGTTCTCAGTTGACTCGATGCTATAACTGCTGTGATTCCTTTCCTTCTTTCCTTCACAGAACTCTGTCCAGAGCAGCTCACAGGACGCTTCGTCAGACTGTATTTACGCTGTAGCTCTGAGAGTCACTTTCCACTTTCTTAGGAACACAGACAGCTTGTTCTGAGTAGCAGGTTAAGGGGTAGCTCTGACTAGGCTAAGATGATTCACTTCACCCGTACTAGCCTCCACTTCCGTATAAGATGAGCTACACAAGCTCTGTCAGGATTCAGTCTTCTCTCCTCTCCCTCCAAGACTAATCTGAAGATGGATGGGATGACTCACTCCTGAGCCACCCTGGCTTGACTGACTAACTTTGCTACGTCACACCACTTAAATAGTCTAATATGCCTCTAGTGGCAATGCTGAGAAGTGTGCGTGAATGAATATCAAGCTTTACAGTTACCTTCCTGTGCATTTTCCAGGAGGCATGTGTGCCTTGCGAAGCTGGGCCACACATCCCCCCTAGTTAAACTCAGCTCTCCCGGGCTGAAATAGAAAAGAAAAACATTTTTGTTTTGCATATAACATCAACATAATAACTCATCCCTTGCGGGAGGTAAGGACTCTTTAACGTTACAATTTGTACATAGATCGGTAGAAAATTATCAAAATACTTTTCAATAAATACATGGTATAAGACAAGATTCTTGTGGAGGACCCGCACCAAAAACCTCCCACGTGGGTCCTGGGTGGGCTGCAGGACTTCATTGCTGCAGACCTCACTCTAGGCCACACCATACGGGTTTTTCTTCAGAGGTAGTTTAGGTTTTATGTAAAACCAAAATGGGGCACCGAAGTGCGAACTATTTACAATGAAAGTTTTTTGGCTGGCAAAGTCCACAGCCACGCAGTCCTTTGCATGATAAAACATTTTTCAAGTAAAATCACATTATACTTTAACTCTTTACCCAGCCGGGTATTCTACTTTAAATAAGCAAACATACTATGTAAACATTTATCAATAGTAAAGTGCAAATTTTTCTTCAATAAAATTTCTTCAACTTTATACATGTTCAGGTGCAGTAAACCCCTGTCTGGGTCCTACTGTTTTTCATCTTTCTTGCTTATGACCATTACTTTTTCCATTCCTGGGGCCAGAAGTATACAATGCCCTTGGGAACCCATCACAAGAAGATCGTGTCCTGCAATATACGTTTGCATAGCGACATCTTTTGTTTGATCTGGGGACCCAACGGGTGTCTCCCTGGCGTAGAACGCAGGTTGCGTTGCAGAAGGTGCCGCAGTGTACAATTCAGATTGCGCTTCAGAACTGGTCGCAGGTTGCGATGCTGAAATGGTCGCAGATGGCGATGCCGAAATAGTCGCAGGTTGCGTTGTGGGTGCACGGCCTGGTGCGGACACCAAAGATGACGCTGCTGGGACTTGCGGTACTGTGGCACGGAAGACCTCACTGGCTTCAGGGACGGGGTCGCTGACACGGGTGACGTTTAAGGCGTACCACCCTTTTAACCCCCAGTGCCGCGTGTAGCTGACAATGTCCCCGTTTACAAGATCCCTCCCAGGGTGCCCGATGGGTAAGTGGGACTCCACATCTCTCCGACTCACAAAGATCTCTTGGTATAGGCCCGGCTCATGTATGAAGCCCCAGCCTTTGCGGAGCTGGAACCCTGTTATGCACCCCTGGCGCCGCGGTTCCCGTCGCGTACCTTTGTTCTTCCGGACGGTCTCCTTGTCGGCGAGGAACTTTTCGTGGTACCGCTGCCGCTGCTGCTGCGCCTCTCTCTGCTCCTGTTGGCGTTGCTTATCCAGATCACGGCGTCGCTGCTCATTCTCCACTTTTACAGCATAAGTGACGTCATCCAGATACTGCATTGCGTCCCAATCGATTTCTGGCAATGATGGCTGGGACCCCTCCGGTGTTCCTACTGGGGAACTGTAATCTGCTGCGGCCTCCTGGCCTAGCAGGCACTCCGGAACAGGCAGGACTCCCTCAGCCTCCTTCTCTTCCATCGCTCCATCGTGGGGTCAGGTACAGCTCTTTTGGGGCCGGCCTCCGGTTTTCCTTCAGCTTTCTTCAGCAGTGACACAGGAAGGTCAGGTAATGGCGTTGTTCCTGTAGGAGAGAGCACTGCGTCCCACAGCAGCCGCTGTGTCTGGGCACACCAGCGTCTCTCGGTCTCCTCCATGTCTGCCTGGCGCTGGATCAACTTTTTAAGCGCCGCATTCTCCTCCTTTATCTCCAGCAGGGTTTGTTGAAGGTCCCGGACTAGGGATGGCTCCGGTTCAAGCAACAGCTTTACTGGGGAACAGGGCCTGCGCTCCACCGCTCCCTCACACAGCTGCTCTTGTCCTTCTGCCATCTCTCTCCAGGCCAGACTGTGGTTTCCAACAGGAACAATCTGGTCTCCTCCGTGGAGGCGGGATTTGCGCTTCCTCTTTTTTGCATAGAAGATTAAGAGGAGGCGGATCTCCCTTGCAGTGGGATAGGATCTCACATTATAGTAGCATTTTGAGAGGGCGGCCATAACTTTCGCGCCACAGGGGGGGTACGCCCATGAATGCACGCCCACCTTCTTCACCAGCACCTCAGGGCGCGAATATGGTGGCAAAATGGCGCCAAAAATCACAAAAACGCTACACAGTCTTTTTGCACAAAACAGTTCAATAGGCACACAGGACTCACAAATTTGCAAGCTTCGTATCCTGTTCGTGACGCCAAAGATGACGCGCACCACATTGGTGGTACCAGGGCTATGGGGTACTCGGAACCGAGCCCATGGAAGTCTATGGGGAATGTCACTGGCAGCAGAGCTCGGTCCGTGGCCCTGGCGGTCATGCAATGGGGGAATATTTACAGGGGATTGTAGTTATAGTTCGTGACGCCACCTGTGGTTTCTGATCAATTTGACCAGAGCTGCGGGTAGATCTCTGAGGGGATGTTATGGCAGCTAGGTGTTAAGTCCCCCACAGGTGGGACTGGTCCCTCAAAGTCTATGGTGGTGATGCAGGGTGCAGATAAGAATTCAGTCACACACAATGCAGTCTCTTTCCATACCTTTACTTGTAGATGTTGCAGGTATGTCCCGGGAAGCTGGTCAGGTTGGAGAATGCACATTCAGGAAAACTGTTGAGCAGGTTAGAGGCCTCCTTTATCCTTGTAATGTGTGTGAGTACAAACTTGCATAAAGTCAAGTGCAACTCTTTCAATAGCAACTACGCCCGGCCAACATTGTGGTGGAGCCTTCTAGTGACGAGAACTAAGTCTATGTGGCGGTACCTGCCAGACTCCTGTTCTGCCTGACCCCGGTTACGTATCGGCACTTGGGGCTACCTTCTGCGACTTGAAGTCCAGCAAGGCCTCCGGTTTTCTATCACTAGACGTGAAGTACTAGCAATGCTTCGGACCCGGTGTCCGGTTTACTGAGTGAGGGTGATTTGTCCCTTTGTCACTCTTACTTCTCCACTCGCCCTTCGCCCTGCTCTCGCCCTTAACATAAGCACGTGTAGCAAAGGTATAAAGGTCAGCTTTCCTTCAGTGCTCACTGACCTGTTCTCAGTTGACTCGATGCTATAACTGCTGTGATTCCTTTCCTTCTTTCCTTCACAGAACTCTGTCCAGAGCAGCTCACAGGACGCTTCGTCAGACTGTATTTACGCTGTAGCTCTGAGAGTCACTTTCCACTTTCTTAGGAACACAGACAGCTTGTTCTGAGTAGCAGGTTAAGGGGTAGCTCTGACTAGGCTAAGATGATTCACTTCACCCGTACTAGCCTCCACTTCCGTATAAGATGAGCTACACAAGCTCTGTCAGGATTCAGTCTTCTCTCCTCTCCCTCCAAGACTAATCTGAAGATGGATGGGATGACTCACTCCTGAGCCACCCTGGCTTGACTGACTAACTTTGCTACGTCACACCACTTAAATAGTCTAATATGCCTCTAGTGGCAATGCTGAGAAGTGTGCGTGAATGAATATCAAGCTTTACAGTTACCTTCCTGTGCATTTTCCAGGAGACATGTGTGCCTTGCGAAGCTGGGCCACACATCCCCCCCTAGTTAAACTCAGCACTCCCGGGCTGAAATAGAAAAGAAAAACATTTTTGTTTTGCATATAACATCAACATAATAACTCATCCCTTGCGGGAGGTAAGGACTCTTTAACGTTACAATTTGTACATAGATCGGTAGAAAATTATCAAAATACTTTTCAATAAATACATAGTATAAGACAAGATTCTTGTGGAGGACCCGCACCAAAAACCTCCCACGTGGGTCCTGGGTGGGCTGCAGGACTTCATTGCTGCAGACCTCACTCTAGGCCACACCATACGGGTTTTTCTTCAGAGGTAGTTTAGGTTTTATGTAAAACCAAAATGGGGCACCGAAGTGCGAACTATTTACAATGAAAGTTTTTTGGCTGGCAAAGTCCACAGCCACGCAGTCCTTTGCATGATAAAACATTTTTCAAGTAAAATCACATTATACTTTAACTCTTTACCCAGCCGGGTATTCTACTTTAAATAAGCAAACATACTATGTAAACATTTATCAATAGTAAAGTGCAAATTTTTCTTCAATAAAATTTCTTCAACTTTATACATGTTCAGGTGCAGTAAACCCCTGTCTGGGTCCTACTGTTTTTCATCTTTCTTGCTTATGACCATTACTTTTTCCATTCCTGGGGCCAGAAGTATACAATGCCCTTGGGAACCCATCACAAGAAGATCGTGTCCTGCAATATACGTTTGCATAGCGACATCTTTTGTTTGATCTGGGGACCCAACGGGTGTCTCCCTGGCGTAGAACGCAGGTTGCGTTGCAGAAGGTGCCGCAGTGTACAATTCAGATTGCGCTTCAGAACTGGTCGCAGGTTGCGATGCTGAAATGGTCGCAGATGGCGATGCCGAAATAGTCGCAGGTTGCGTTGTGGGTGCACGGCCTGGTGCGGACACCAAAGATGACGCTGCTGGGACTTGCGGTACTATGGCATGGAAGACCTCACTGGCTTCAGGGACGGGGTCGCTGACACGGGTGACGTTTAAGGCGTACCACCCTTTTAACCCCCAGTGCCGCGTGTAGCTGACAATGTCCCCGTTTACAAGATCCCTCCCAGGGTGCCCGATGGGTAAGTGGACTCCACATCTCTCCGACTCACAAAGATCTCTTGGTATAGGCCCGGCTCATGTATGAAGCCCCAGCCTTTGCGGAGCTGGAACCCTGTTATGCACCCCTGGCGCCGCGGTTCCCGTCGCGTACCTTTGTTCTTCCGGACGGTCTCCTTGTCGGCGAGGAACTTTTCGTGGTACCGCTGCTGCTGCGCCTCTCTCTGCTCCTGTTGGCGTTGCTTATCCAGATCACGGCGTCGCTGCTCATTCTCCACTTTTACAGCATAAGTGACGTCATCCAGATACTGCATTGCGTCCCAATCGATTTCTGGCAATGATGGCTGGGACCCCTCCGGTGTTCCTACTGGGGAACTGTAATCTGCTGCGGCCTCCTGGCCTAGCATGCACTCCGGAACAGGCAGGACTCCCTCAGCCTCCTTCTCTTCCATCGCTCCATCGGTGGGGTCAGGTACAGCTCTTTTGGGGCCGGCCTCCGGTTTTCCTTCAGCTTTCTTCAGCAGTGACACAGGAAGGTCAGGTAATGGCGTTGTTCCTGTAGGAGAGAGCACTGCGTCCCACAGCAGCCGCTGTGTCTGGGCACACCAGCGTCTCTCGGTCTCCTCCATGTCTGCCTGGCGCTGGATCAACTTTTTAAGCGCCGCATTCTCCTCCTTTATCTCCAGCAGGGTTTGTTGAAGGTCCCGGACTAGGGATGGCTCCGGTTCAAGCAACAGCTTTACTGGGGAACAGGGCCTGCGCTCCACCGCTCCCTCACACAGCTGCTCTTGTCCTTCTGCCATCTCTCTCCAGGCCAGACTGTGGTTTCCAACAGGAACAATCTGGTCTCCTCCGTGGAGGCGGGATTTGCGCTTCCTCTTTTTTGCATAGAAGATTAAGAGGAGGCGGATCTCCCTTGCAGTGGGATAGGATCTCACATTATAGTAGCATTTTGAGAGGGCGGCCATAACTTTCGCGCCACAGGGGGGGTACGCCCACGAATGCACGCCCACCTTCTTCACCAGCACCTCAGGGCGCGAATATGGCGGCAAAATGGCGCCAAAAATCACAAAAACGCTACACAGTCTTTTTGCACAAAACAGTTCAATAGGCACACAGGACTCACAAATTTGCAAGCTTCGTATCCTGTTCGTGACGCCAAAGATGACGCGCACCACATTGGTGGTACCAGGGCTATGGGGTACTCGGAACCGAGCCCATGGAAGTCTATGGGGAATGTCACTGGCAGCAGAGCTCGGTCCGTGGCCCTGGCGGTCATGCAATGGGGGAATATTTACAGGGGATTGTAGTTATAGTTCGTGACGCCACCTGTGGTTTCTGATCAATTTGACCAGAGCTGCCGGGTAGATCTCTGAGGGGATGTTATGGCAGCTAGGTGTTAAGTCCCCCACAGGTGGGACTGGTCCCTCAAAGTCTATGGTGGTGATGCAGGGTGCAGATAAGAATTCAGTCACACACAGTGCAGTCTCTTTCCATACCTTTACTTGTAGATGTTGCAGGTATGTCCCGGGAAGCTGGTCAGGTTGGAGAATGCACATTCAGGAAAACTGTTGAGCAGGTTAGAGGCCTCCTTTATCCTTGTAATGTGTGTGAGTACAAACTTGCATAAAGTCAAGTGCAACTCTTTCAATAGCAACTACGCCCGGCCAACATTGTGGTGGAGCCTTCTAGTGACGAGAACTAAGTCTATGTGGCGGTACCTGCCAGACTCCTGTTCTGCCTGACCCCGGTTACGTATCGGCACTTGGGGCTACCTTCTGCGACTTGAAGTCCAGCAAGGCCTCTGGTTTTCTATCACTAGACGTGAAGTACTAGCAATGCTTCGGACCCGGTGTCCGGTTTACTGAGTGAGGGTGATTTGTCCCTTTGTCACTCTTACTTCTCCACTCGCCCTTCGCCCTGCTCTCGCCCTTAACATAAGCACGTGTAGCAAAGGTATAAAGGTCAGCTTTCCTTCAGTGCTCACTGACCTGTTCTCAGTTGACTCGATGCTATAACTGCTGTGATTCCTTTCCTTCTTTCCTTCACAGAACTCTGTCCAGAGCAGCTCACAGGACGCTTCGTCAGACTGTATTTACGCTGTAGCTCTGAGAGTCACTTTCCACTTTCTTAGGAACACAGACAGCTTGTTCTGAGTAGCAGGTTAAGGGGTAGCTCTGACTAGGCTAAGATGATTCACTTCACCCGTACTAGCCTCCACTTCCGTATAAGATGAGCTACACAAGCTCTGTCAGGATTCAGTCTTCTCTCCTCTCCCTCCAAGACTAATCTGAAGATGGATGGGATGACTCACTCCTGAGCCACCCTGGCTTGACTGACTAACTTTGCTACGTCACACCACTTAAATAGTCTAATATGCCTCTAGTGGCAATGCTGAGAAGTGTGCGTGAATGAATATCAGGCTTTACAGTTACCTTCTTGTGCATTTTCCAGGAGACATGTGTGCCTTGCGCAGCTGGGCCACACAGAAATAATGTGGTCTCACACCTATTTAGCACATGACATAACACATCTATTAGCCGTATAGCGTTGCATTGCACCATCCATATAAGAAAATTGCCTCTTCACAGCATCAGGGCATACAACCATGGCATACATGCCACAGAGGTATGCAACCCCATAGAAACCCATAAACAGGGGCCCCGATGTAAAACTAGCTCTAGGGCCTGTGTGCATAGTGATATCCCCTCCATATTGCTGGCATCATGTGGGACATGATATGATTGTGAATGCACGGGTGTCCTAGAGGTGGGGAAACAAGATGGCATAGTATGATGGCATGAACTAGTGACAGCGGGGAGCCCCATTGTGGTTTTGGCTGAGGGGATATGTATTTTCTGGTGATATTCCTTTTTGTTGTTTAGGGATAAATGCCCTTTGGGTCCTTTGATTAATATAATTTAAAACACACAAACTGATGACAGAATTATTGCCAAAAAGTTATTATTACCCTGTATCACTGACATCGTATATGTTATATTAATGGAGTACTTGGCTCTGGTGGAAGTATGGGAATCTAGATGGTAATTGGGGCTCCAGGTTACAGTTTTATAGCACAGTGTGTCGTTTGGAGAGGTCATCTTGTGAGATTTCCGGGGAAGGGGGACCCTTTCTCCAGGGTGATCTGAGATGTTACCGTATTTTTCGGACTATAAGACGCACCGGACCATAAGACGCACCCCAAATTTTCAGAAGGAAAACAGGGAAAAAAAAATAATGTGTCAAATGGGGGTCCGTCTTACAGTCCGAAGTGCTCTGTGTTGCAGGGTGCTCTGTGGGGTGGCTGTGCTGTGTGGGGTGGCTGTGCTGTGTGGGGTGGCTATGCTCTGTGGGGTGGCTGTGCTCTGTGGGGGGGCTGTGCTCTGTGGGGTCGCTGTGCTCTGTGGGGTCGCTGTGCAATATATGGTACTCACATCCCATAGCGGTGGTCCCAATGCAGCCTCCTGTGCTCTGTGGTGTCTGGCCAGCAGCGGGGCTCTGTGCTGCGTGGGGGGCTCCGCCGGCATTTCCCTCTTAGCCGGACAGCCCCCCGCAGCTCCGCTGCTGCGGCCTCCTGATACATGGCCGCCAGGGGCCTCCGGTGGCGGTCCCGACGAAGTCTTCCGTTGCTGTGGTTCCGGGGCAGCAGCCGGCTCTGTGCTGCAGGGGGCTCCGCCGGCATTTCGGTCTTAGCCGGAAAGCCCCCCGCAGCTCCGCTCCCTCCTGCATCTCGGTGGCGTCCTCAAACATGGCCGCCAGGGGACTCCGGTAAGATGGCCGCCGAATCTCATTCAAGTCTCGGCAACGAGATCTCGTCTCCCGAGATCTCAGGACAAGATCTCGGGAGACGAGATCTCGTTGCCGAGACTTGAATGAGATTCGGCGGCCATCTTACCGGAGTCCCCTGGCGGCCATGTTTGAGGACGCCACCGAGATGCAGGAGGGAGCGGAGCTGCGGGGGCTTTCCGGCTAAGACCGAAATGCCGGCGGAGCCCCCCTGCAGCACAGAGCCGGCTGCTGCCCCGGAACCACAGCAATGGAAGACTTCGTCGGGACCGCCACCGGAGGCCCCTGGCGGCCATGTATCAGGAGGCCGCAGCAGCGGAGCTGCGGGGGGCTGTCCGGCTAAGAGGGAAATGCCGGCGGAGCCCCCCACGCAGCACAGAGCCCCGCTGCTGGCCAGACACCACAGGAAGGCTGCCACCGCCACCGGGACCGCCGCCGCCACCGGATTTTTTGGTATGTTGGGACCATAAGGCGCACCCCCATTTTCCCCCAAATTTTGGGGGAAAAAAGTGCGTCTTATGGTCCAAAAAATACGGTATATTTTTTATTAATACAGAATTTCTTTCTTTACTTGACTGCAGCCACCAGTTTGTCTGAACTTCCGATTATGTTCCCTTTGTGTTCTGTTATCAACTATATCTGTACATAATAATCTCATTTTATATGGGTACATTGTGTAAGTCATCCTCTGACTGATCGACCCCACACACTCGCACTAATCCGGCCACATGTTGTAGAAGAAATGTGATTTATCAGACCAACCTGCCTTAATGCTTTGCTTTACGGTCTAGTTCTAACGCTCATGTGCCCACTGCAGGCACTATCGGACATGGACAGGGGTCAGCATGGGCACTCTGACCGGTCTGAGGGTACTCAGTCACATATACAGCGGCTTAGTGTACATTTTTTTTGCAAAAAACGTATCAACCAAATACCCTGTCTTTTTATCATCTTTTTACTAGCACTTACTGTTTATTATTACTTTTTTACAACAGAGTATTTTTATACGTTTGTTTTACTGTGCTTTTTCTGTGTTTCAGTCTTTTGGTGGTGTGAGCACTGTCCTACCAACTCGTTCACTGTGTGCATGGCTCATGTGTTTGTATCTAATTGGTTTCCTGCTTTTGCAAGATTAGGGAGGTTTTCCACCCCTCCTTTGTGAGCCATGCACATAAAGGCTGTCCTCTGCAGAGTGTCCATATCGGACATTACCTGTCCGAATCCTGCTTATAGAGGTACTATACACATGACCAGGTTTTTAAATACATCAGTTAGGGACTGCTCTGATATGGGTTACCTTGACGTTTGGTAGAGCGGCTTAGTATACATTTTTTGCAAAAAACGTATCAACCAAATACCCTGTCTTTTTATCATCTTTTTACTAGCACTTGCTGTTTACTATTACTTTTTTACAAGAGTATTTTTATAAGTTTGTTTTACTGTGCTTTTCTGTGTTTCAGTCTTTTGGTGGTGTGAACACTGTCCTACTGCCTTGTTCACTGTGTGCATGGCTCATGTGTTTGCACATATACAGCAAGCTGCAATGCTCTGCATGGTCTGACTCCATTCTATCATAGTCAGTGTAGTGTAGGATTTTATCAGATGGGCTAGCCTTCATACCCCACACCTAGCCTTCACACCCCACACCTATCATGGAGCCTCGGGCACCCATGAACCCATCACTATTTCACTGATTGTCTCTCCTTGGATCACACTTGACAGATATTAATCACTGCATACCAGGAACACCTAACAAGACCTGTCATTTTTGAGACATTCTTTCCATCACAATTTGGCCTTCTTCAGAGTGGCTCAGATCTTTACGCTTGCCCATTTTTCCTGTTTCCAACACATCAACTTCAAGAACTCACTTGCTGACTAATATAGCAATAAGTCCAAAAAACGTCAATCACGTAGCAGCGATGGGGTCGAGTGGAGATGTAGTAGCTGGTTATTTAAGGGTTTATAGAGGTGGAATTGGTAATTTCGTGGATCCTAAAACCATAGCCTCTGGCACTTTTCTTTGATAGACAGGGTTTGATATGTATTATCTAACTTTGTGCATTAGTATGGTTTCTACACTGTAATAGTTTATCACCGGTATTGTAAAGGGTGCTTCCTATCTTCATAAATGGATCTTGTCGGATAGTGCTTGTAAATACGAGCAATTTTGCAATTTACTGCTTATTGAAATTTTTAGCCATTCTTGAGATATTAACAGTTTTCCTTTGTTTACATTGTGTTGCCTTGGAAACCGACCACAGCAGAACATGTACAAGTGTTTACAAGCTCTTCCCTATTGAGTCTATAGTCCCTGCTTTAAACCTGGCCTGAATCACTGGAACACACTGTTACCTCCTAATCTCGGCTAGCTTCATAGCAGTGCTTACAAAATAGACAACAGCGATGGTCGGTCTCCTAGGCCACAAGATGTAAACAAAAGAAAAGTTTTAATATCTCAACAATGGTTCCAAATGTTATTAAGAAATCAATTGCAAAATTGCTTGCTTGTAGTTACAATCACTACTTAAAAATATGTATTCATGAAGATGGGAATAAGCCTTTAATTTAATTTTCCGTACCAAGAAATATGCGAGTAATATGTATAAGGACATATGTTGATTGCCTGTGCCAGGTGTCAGTAATACAATAATGTGAATATAATGCATTGATGGGCTGGATATGTAGCTCATTATTCTGGCTCAGAGAGGGAAATCCTGAGCAGTAACATCCTCTCTTATATGACCTCCATATAATAGGGTACATCGGCAGCGGTTGTTGTCTTGGGAAATCCCATTACTTCCACTTTATAACTTAAAATGCAACCTGATTGCTCACTGACTTTGGTCCTCATGCACCAATGTGTTCTTAGTAACAGGGATATCATGAAAATCATTTGTCGTGATGTAGCATGACACGCAGTGGTTTTACATAAGAGCGTGCATGTTAGGAATGTCCTATATCCGTCAGTCATACACAGCATATATATAATTGGATTCTGCAGTGGATGAATTTAATAAAAAGAATATTACATAACAAGACTGTGCTACATTGAGGCTAATGATGACACACAAGTACACAGCTCTCATATGTGGCATCAGAAAAGCAGATCGCCAACATCATGAAACGAAACAGAGGGCATCCTAAAGCTTTAAAGGGGTAATCTGACTTGTCAGTACAGACACTGCAGATCTTTAGAGATAGAAGCAGGTTCAGACACTGCAAGTGTAAGGAACAGGGACAGGGAAAGACACAAAAGGTTAGGGAAGGATCCAGACTAGAATACAAACAGGTTCAGGGATAGGTACTAATACAGACACAGGTTCAGGATTCAGGCCTGGGTACTCAGCCCCCAGGGTGACGGAAACAGGACAAGTCAGGTACAGGTACAGTCCTAGGTATAAAGCCCCTGAGGTGCCATAAACAAGAACAGAAACAAGACAGGACAAGACCTGTCACCTCAGTAGTTGCACACAGGCTGAAAGAGAATGTTGCTCAGGCATCTTCCCATTGGTGGAGATGCCTTAAGTACCAGGTGCCTCTTAGCAATAGGCTGGGAACACATTAAGAATGCACGCACTGTCTCTTTAAGAATCAGGAGGGGCAGGCACAGCCACCCTAAGCATGCAGCTAGGAAGTATGCAAACAGCAAGCAGAGGACACATGGCTTACAGCATACAGCAAGCAGAGGACAGAACTCACCGCATGGCCTGGAGTGGTGAGTACCGGTAAGTCAGTGTATCTGTATGGTGGGGGATGGGAAGCCATGCGGTGATGCCGGCAGGAATGTTACACAGGATATGTGATAAGTTACTGATCTCTGGGGTCCCAGCGATCACGAGATTGGGTGCTAGCTCCTTCAATCACACAGACCTTGTATGGAGTGGCAGTGTGGATGTTCAATCATCAGGGAAATGCTGTAGATATATTATATCTTGACTTCAGCAAAGCATTTGACAAAGTATCTCACACAATCCTTATTGAAAAAATGACTAAGTATGGAATGGACATGGCAACTGTTAGGTGGATTCATAACTGGCTTAGTGATCGGACCCAAAGAGTGGCTGCACATCGAGTTGGAAGAATGTATCAAGTGGGGTACCACAGGGCTCTGTTTTGGCCCTGTATTGTTCAACATCTTTATCAATGATTTAGATGAAGGAATTGAGGGTAAACTGATTAAATTTGCTGATGACACAAAGCTAGGAGGGGTAGCTAATACTAGAGAAGAGAGAGAGAGGATTCAAAAAGATATAAATAAACTGGAGCAGTGGGCAGCAACTAACAGAATGGTTTTTAACAGGGAAAAATGCAAAGTACTTCATCTGGGAAATAAAAATGAAAAAAGCATATACAGAATGGGAGGAATAAGGCTAAGCAACAGCACATGTGAAAAAGACTTGGGTATACTAATAGATCACAGACTGAACATGAGTCAACAGTGTGATGCAGCAGCAAAAAAGGCAAATACAATTCTGGGATGTATTAACAGAAGTATACAGTCTAGATCACGTGAGGTCATTATTGCCCTCTACTCCTCTTTGGTCAGACCTCATCTGGAATACTGTGTCCAGTTTTGGGCACCACATTTTAAAAAAGACATCAACAAACTGGAGCAAGTTCAGAGAAGAGCGACCATAATGGTGTTCGGTCTGCAAACCATGTCCTATGAGGAACGGTTACAGGATTTGGGAATGTTTAGCTTGCAAAAAAAGAAGACTGAGAGGAGACTTAATAGCTGTATACAAATATCTCAAGGGCTGTCACATTGTAGAAGGATCATCTTTATTCTCATTTGCACACGGAAAGACTAGAAGCAATGGGATGAAACTGAATGGGAGGAGACACAGATTAGATATTAGAAAAAACTTTTTAACAGTTAGAGTGATCAATGAGTGGAACAGGCTGCCACGAGAGGTGGTGAGTTCTCCTTCAAAGGAAGTCTTCAAACAGAGGCTGGACAGACATCTGTCTGGGATGATTTAGTGAATCCTGCTTTGAGCAGGGGGTTGGACCAGATGACCCAGGAGGTCCCTTCCAACTCTACCATTCTATGATTCTATGATTTCATTCAGATACAAATACCATGGCCAAGGTTGCATCCCTTAGCTACTCCCTTCCTTTCTATTGACTCTGTTAGTCCTCCTGGAAATGCACAAATTAATTGACACCTTGGTGTTACCATTTCTTTGTCAAAGGTGTGTGTTCCTATGCTCTCTGACTCCATCCAATGAGTGCAGCAGTATCAGAATATGTAGGGACAAACCCTATTTTAAAGGAAAAAAAATACCATGTTTTGTCATTTACCGTACATTTCCAGGAGGAATGACAAAGGAAAAGCAAAACACAAAGCTATGAGAATTATTTAATTGCAATTTATTAAAAACAACCTGACAGGAGAACAGACAGATACTCTCAAAGCAGACAGTTAGCTAAAGTAATTAAAATAGCAGGACTTCAGTCATGACATGGTGCCTGGAAATATTCTTACAATTCTCCCATACTGACAGTTTTCCATTTCTACAGATAAAGAGATGAGACAGAAGAAACCCAGTTAATATATAAAAGACACTGTCAAACTCAAGTTATTGGATACCATGACAGGGAAGGGCCAGAAAATCAAGGCATCTGGTTTCAGAAGCCCCTGCACATATTAGATCTTCTTCGCCTTTCTTTTAGCAGTGCAGGTCTTCCTTGCTCTGGTTTTGCAAGGGTTAATCAGTTCTGTCTATTGTTTGGAACTTTCAGTCCTGAATTGTCTCAGCTATTCTGTGTTTGCCACTCCTCTCAGATATATATGCTCACATGTTGCACTAGGGAAATGCTGGTGATAGTTTATAACTTTCTGGTTTTGTGGTGAAGGAGAGTTCTGAATTCGTAGTAATCAGTTGGTATGGTTAAAAGGAGATATCTGCTTGGATTTGGTATTGTGTGTTAATCCTAATCTTATATCCCATTTGGTTTGTCCCTCCTACTGTTCCCTTGGTTTCCACTGGTGCCAGTGATGAGCATATATACCAGAGGAGAGTGGCCAACACAGAACAGCTGAGACAATTCAGGATGGAGAGCTCCAAGAGATCAACTAAACTGATTAATCCTTGCCATGACAGAGCAAGGATAGCCTGCACTGTTTAATAAGATGGTGAAGCAGTGCTAATATATGCAGGAGTTTGTATAACCAGACACCACAATCTGGTTCGCTTCTATTACGATATCACCGTGACAGTACCCCACCTCCAGAACCTCAGAACCAGATTTATCTGGATGTGAAGCATGAAAAGACTGGACCAACCTAATCACATAAATATCAGACGCTGTCAGGGCCATAACCCTTCCAATGAAGCACATATTGAAGAGACCAGTGTACTAAGCGGGAATCGATAATCTTCCATATCTGGAATTTCAGATTCCTATTAATAATGACTGGAGAAGGTGGTAGTGAACATGGTTCAGAGGAAGCAATATAGTTTTAAAAAGTGAACAGTGAAACACATTATAAATCTTAAATGTGGGTCGCAAAGCTAGGCGAAACGCTACAGGATTTACAACGGCAACTATCTTATAGGGGCTGATGAACCTGGGTCCCAGTTTACAAGAAGGAACCTTCAACTTTATGTTATTCGAGGATAACCACACCAAATCACCAACACCAAAACACAGGTCTGGACAGACCAAGCGTCTCCAATCAACCATACTCTTAGTTTTGGACCCATCTTTCTAAAATTATCAAGAACACCTTGCCACACTTATGTAATGGACTAAGAAAACTGTTCCTCCTCAGTTACTCCTGAAGAACGATTCCTAATGAAGCAGCAGAATTGTGGATGAAAACCACATGCCCAGAAGAACGGGGACTTGCCAGTAGATTAATGACAACGGTTATTCACAGTGAACTCAGCCAGAGGTAAATAAGAAACCCAATCCTCCTAATTCTCGGATACAAAGCACTTAAGATATGTTTCAAGATTCTGGTTGACTCTTTCAGTTTGCTCATTAAACTGTGGATGAAAGGCTGATGGAAAAGAAAGATGAATCCCTAAGCGACCACAAAATGCTTTCCTAAATTTGGAAATAAATTGAAACCCCCAGTCGGAAACAATAACAGATGGAATCCCATGTAACTTCATGATTTCTTTATTAAAAATTTGCGCAAAGTCTTGGTATTTGGTAAAGCAGGTAGCGCAATGAAATGAGCCATCTTTCTGAATCTGGCACATTCCCCGCAGATATCCAGGGCTGCCATCAGGGCATTACTGCCCTTACTGGCCTATGGGGCCAGGTGAGCAGAGTGGGCCTCCTCTCTTCTGCTCACCAGACCTCAGCTGCACGATTCTGCCGCTTCAGTAACTGAACGCGCGTCCTTGTGAAACCACTGTGCCACAGCCTGCGGAGAGTTTGGAGGGGCATGACTAAGCGAGCACCGGACTGTTGACTAGAGGCTCTGATGGTGAGGTTAGGCTTGGCTCCCGATGCACGCCAGGTGCCACTCCAGGACAGAGCAACGGATGCACAGCAGCTGCATCCAGTAGGACAGACTGGATGGTGCAGCACAGGGGTGGGATTCAGCCGGTTCTCCCCGGTTCGATGGAACCGGTTGTTCAAAAAGCAGCCGGTTCCCCGAACCGGGGAGAATAAGAGCAGCGATCCGGTACTATTTTGCTGCTTTGCAGCAGCTTGCAGCTCCGCCGCCGCAACACACCGCCAGCCCCGGCCCCCCGCGGACTGATCTGTCACTGTGCAATGCGGCGATTGGTTAGCGGCGCGCCGCGGCCATCTATCTTCAGTCACGAGGTGGAGTGGAGCCGAGAGGAGAGAGCAGAGCTGCAGAGTCTCGACTCTCTCTGAGCCTCTGAGGTACTGTGTGTGAGCAGCTGCCTGAGCTGCGACGCTGCCTGCCTGGCTGGGGCTGGCCTGGCCCTGGACTATTTGTGCAGATGTGTAGCCCTGGTGGTAGGCACACGCAGTACCCTGGAGAGTGTATGGCGAACCGGCAGCTTAATGCTCAATATTCATTCACTCTACACACACTAGACACACCCTAGGGTAGTGGAGTATACTCTAGAGGGAGTGGTCAAGGTAGTAGGTGTTAGAGTGATGAGTCTTGTTCCTGTCTTTGGACAGTGAGGACGTGTGGAGTAGAGCTTAGACATCTGTGAGAAGACGTTGGAGGGAGGAAAGAGTCTAGCCTGCTTCATCCCAGTTCATTTAGTGGAGTCTGGTATAGGTGTTTGGAATACACCTTAGTCTGGTCAGAGCTGTATCACCCTCTCAGCACCCACTGAAGAAAGGAGAAGTAATAGCACGGAAAGTCATCAGCATTCCTGTCTAGAGGACGGTATCAGGTACAGTGACGTGCTCCTGCCTGTGATAACTGAGCATCCGTGGCTAGCTTCATTGGAAGGAAAAGGAAAGAAGTGACTGCTCAACCCTTGGCTAGTAAGAGTGCTTATGTTACCAGCGTGGACAAGGCGAAAGGCAAGTGGATTATAGAATTAGTGCTACAGGATTGCAGAAGTCCAGCACGTTGCAACCGGTCACTGGGGACCGAAGAGTCACTGTTGTTTCAGGCACGGTGACAGGAAAACCAGGAATCTACCGGACCCTAGGTCGCGGCAGACAAGCCCCTTATAGTCAGTACGTAACTGGGGTCAGGGGGAGTGAAGACTTTAGAGTTCTGCAGGACCACGTAAGAATTCAGCTCCTTCATAGGAAGGCCCCTAACACTAAGCTGACTGGGCAGGTACAGCTTTGGATAAGCTGGAGAATTGAGGGAACTACGCTTCATGCTAGTTGCACTCGTCATATTGGAGATAAAGGAGGCCCCTAACTTGTCCAGCTGCCGTCTCAAGATACACTCTCCTTGGATCAGCCTCCCTGGGACCTGCCTTATCATCTTGCAAGTAAAGGTATGGAAAGACGCTGACCGTGTGAGACTGTGTTCTTTAACCGCACTCGACTTCACTACTCACATAGACTTTGAGGGACCAGTCCCACCTGTAGGGGACCCGACATCTAGCTGCATCACCATCCCCTCAGAGATCTACAGCAGCGCTGGTACTAATTACCAGAATACTACAGGTGGCGTCACGAACTGTACATAAATCAATCCCCTGTAAATATTCCCCCAACATACGCCAGACCGCCCGGGCCACAGACCGAGCCACAGCTACCTGTGACAAGAATCCCCATAGACTTCCATGGGCTCGGCTCTGAGTACCCCATTGCCCTGGTAACCCACAATTGTGGTGGCGGGTCGACACAACAACTTGGCGTCACGAACAGGATACGAAACTCGCGAAATTGCGAGCCCTGCGTGCCTAAGGACTTGTTTTTGTAAAAAGGACTGTTTGCACTTTTGGCGCCAAAATCGCCATTTTTGTCGCCATATTCGCGCCCTCAGGCGCTGGAGAAGAAGGTGGGCGTACCTTCGTGGGCGTCTACCCCCCTGTGGCGCGAAGAAAATGCCTGCCTCTCAAAGTGCTACTACAACATGCGGTCCTGCCCTACAGCAAAGGAGGTCCGCCTCCTCTTCACCTTCCCTGTGAGGAGGAGGAGACGCAAACCCCACCTCCACGGAAGAGACCGGATGTCTCCGCAGAAAGAAAGAATCTTCTGGAAAATGATGGAGGCAGGACGTGTGCAGCCGAGCGGGGCAGCGGAGGAAGGCAGGCCCCGTGCCCCCGCCAAGCTGCCATCGGCATCGGAGACTTATGCAATCCTGCACCTGCAACAGGCGTTGTTAGAGGTTCAGGAGGAGAACTCACGCCTAAAGAAGATGTTCCAACCTGGACTGGAGGAGATAGAGAGACGCCGGTGTAACCTGCTGAAGTGGCAAATGACGAACACGGCGTCCTCTCCCCTCAATGAACCCCCACGATTCCAAAAACCGAAAAGTCTGCTGCCCAAGGCGAAGGAGCAACCGGAGGCTGCCCCGAAAGTACCGTTCCCGATCCCACTGGTGAAGCGGTGGAAGCGGAGGAGGTTGAGGAGGTACAGCCAATCCCGGAACGCCCGCCCGGCCAGGAGGCCGCAGCAGATTATCGGTCCCCGGCAGGGACACCGGAGGGGTCCTGTCCGTCACTACCAGATGTGGACTGGGACGAAATGGCGCGCCTGGATGACGTCGCCTACACCGCCCAGTGGGAGCAAGAATGGCAGAGTCGTGAGGAGACGAAGAGGCGTCAGCAGGAGGAAGAGCGGGAAATCCAGAAGAACCGCCAGCGACAGTATGCCGAGCTGATTGCCGACAAGGAGACTGTCCGTCGCGACAAAGGTACCTTACGGGAACCGCGGCGGCGGGGGTGTGTGACTGAGTTCCAGCTCCGGAAGGGCTGGGGCTTTATCCGTGAATCGGGCCTCTACCCAGCGGTCTTCGTCAGCAGGCGTGACGTGGAATCTCACCTGCCGCAAGGTCATCCCGGGAGGGACTTAGTGAACGGAGATATAGTCACCTATACGCGGCATTGGGGAATGAAGGGGTGGTATGCCCTGAACGTCGCCATCGTCCGCGACCCGTCCCAGACGCAGGTATCGTCACCATTACCGCAGCGTCCCCGGTCCCAGTACAAGCAGCGTCCGGCCGTGCCCCAGCATCGCCCCTTCAAAGTCATCGCAACATGCGACCCAAAGTGCATCGCGAATTGGAGTCACCTCTTCATCGCAGCGTGCGACACAGTCTCGATCGCAATCCCTAACGCGGTCCATATCGCTAACAGTAATTGAGACGCAATCGGTGTCATGTGGAGAGACTGTACCAGTTGCGCCCCTGGAGGTTCGCACCAGGACTGTTGCAACCCAGACCCTGATCGCAGCACATGATTTGCTGGTCTTGGGATCAAGGGCCCATTGCGTTGTTCCAGCCCCCGGGGTGGAAAATGTAGTGGAAAAAGTATTTGCAGAAAATGAATAAATAGTAAAGAGTTGGTGGGATCCATATTGGGTCTACCATCAGTACTATAGCAGAAAGTTTAAAATGTTTTTGAAAAAGTATTTGCACAAGTATTATATATAGTGAATATATATTTCTAATTATAGAATGCCCGGCTGGGTAATGGGTAATTGGTAAATAGTAATTGATAGATGATAAGCAGTTGCACTTTGATAATGTGGTTTGATATGATATGTCTCTCTTTGCAAATGGACTTTTGAGGTTAAGGACTATGCTAACCCAGAACTTTCTTGTACATAGTTGCGCTTCGGTGCCCTATCTTGGTTTTACAAAAACCATCCATAACTACCTCTGAAAAACAAAACCCGTATGGTGTGGCACTGAGTGAGGTCTGCAATTGGACGTCCTGCAGCCCACCCAGGACCCACGTTGAAGGTTTGGTGCGGGTCCTTCACAAGTATCTTGTATATTTATTGAATGCTGATTGATATTTGTATTTTTCTATAAAAGTTTGTAACGTTCAAGATTTCCTCACCTCCCGGATGGGAAGATGTTATTGTTATTGTTATTGCATAAACAAAATGTCTTTTGTATTTCACAGCCCGGGAGTGCTGTCGTTTACCATGGGGGAATGTGTAGCCCTGGTGGTAGGCACACGCAGTACCCTGGAGAGTGTATGGCGAACCGGCAGCTTAATGCTCAATATTCATTCACTCTACACACACTAGACACACCCCTAGGGTAGTGGAGTATACTCTAGAGGGAGTGGTCAAGGTAGTAGGTGTTAGAGTGATGAGTCTTGTTCCTGTCTTTGGACAGTGAGGACGTGTGGAGTAGAGCTTAGACATCTGTGAGAAGACGTTGGAGGGAGGAAAGAGTCTAGCCTGCTTCATCCCAGTTCATTTAGTGGAGTCTGGTATAGGTGTTTGGAATACACCTTAGTCTGGTCAGAGCTGTATCACCCTCTCAGCACCCACTGAAGAAAGGAGAAGTAATAGCACGGAAAGTCATCAGCATTCCTGTCTAGAGGACGGTATCAGGTACAGTGACGTGCTCCTGCCTGTGATAACTGAGCATCCGTGGCTAGCTTCATTGGAAGGAAAAGGAAAGAAGTGACTGCTCAACCCTTGGCTAGTAAGAGTGCTTATGTTACCAGCGTGGACAAGGCGAAAGGCAAGTGGATTATAGAATTAGTGCTACAGGATTGCAGAAGTCCAGCACGTTGCAACCGGTCACTGGGGACCGAAGAGTCACTGTTGTTTCAGGCACGGTGACAGGAAAACCAGGAATCTACCGGACCCTAGGTCGCGGCAGACAAGCCCCTTATAGTCAGTACGTAACTGGGGTCAGGGGGAGTGAAGACTTTAGAGTTCTGCAGGACCACGTAAGAATTCAGCTCCTTCATAGGAAGGCCCCTAACACTAAGCTGACTGGGCAGGTACAGCTTTGGATAAGCTGGAGAATTGAGGGAACTACGCTTCATGCTAGTTGCACTCGTCATATTGGAGATAAAGGAGGCCCCTAACTTGTCCAGCTGCCGTCTCAAGATACACTCTCCTTGGATCAGCCTCCCTGGGACCTGCCTTATCATCTTGCAAGTAAAGGTATGGAAAGACGCTGACCGTGTGAGACTGTGTTCTTTAACCGCACTCGACTTCACTACTCACATAGACTTTGAGGGACCAGTCCCACCTGTAGGGGACCCGACATCTAGCTGCATCACCATCCCCTCAGAGATCTACAGCAGCGCTGGTACTAATTACCAGAATACTACAGGTGGCGTCACGAACTGTACATAAATCAATCCCCTGTAAATATTCCCCCAACATACGCCAGACCGCCCGGGCCACAGACCGAGCCACAGCTACCTGTGACAAGAATCCCCATAGACTTCCATGGGCTCGGCTCTGAGTACCCCATTGCCCTGGTAACCCACAATTGTGGTGGCGGGTCGACACAACAACTTGGCGTCACGAACAGGATACGAAACTCGCGAAATTGCGAGCCCTGCGTGCCTAAGGACTTGTTTTTGTAAAAAGGACTGTTTGCACTTTTGGCGCCAAAATCGCCATTTTTGTCGCCATATTCGCGCCCTCAGGCGCTGGAGAAGAAGGTGGGCGTACCTTCGTGGGCGTCTACCCCCTGTGGCGCGAAGAAAATGCCTGCCCTCTCAAAGTGCTACTACAACATGCGGTCCTGCCCTACAGCAAAGGAGGTCCGCCTCCTCTTCACCTTCCCTGTGAGGAGGAGGAGACGCAAACCCCACCTCCACGGAAGAGACCGGATGTCTCCGCAGAAAGAAAGAATCTTCTGGAAAATGATGGAGGCAGGACGTGTGCAGCCGAGCGGGGCAGCGGAGGAAGGCAGGCCCCGTGCCCCCGCCAAGCTGCCATCGGCATCGGAGACTTATGCAATCCTGCACCTGCAACAGGCGTTGTTAGAGGTTCAGGAGGAGAACTCACGCCTAAAGAAGATGTTCCAACCTGGACTGGAGGAGATAGAGAGACGCCGGTGTAACCTGCTGAAGTGGCAAATGACGAACACGGCGTCCTCTCCCCTCAATGAACCCCCACGATTCCAAAAACCGAAAAGTCTGCTGCCCAAGGCGAAGGAGCAACGGAGGCTGCCCCGAAAGTACCGTTCCCGATCCCACTGGTGAAGCGGTGGAAGCGGAGGAGGTTGAGGAGGTACAGCCAATCCCGGAACGCCCGCCCGGCCAGGAGGCCGCAGCAGATTATCGGTCCCCGGCAGGGACACCGGAGGGGTCCTGTCCGTCACTACCAGATGTGGACTGGGACGAAATGGCGCGCCTGGATGACGTCGCCTACACCGCCCAGTGGGAGCAAGAATGGCAGAGTCGTGAGGAGACGAAGAGGCGTCAGCAGGAGGAAGAGCGGGAAATCCAGAAGAACCGCCAGCGACAGTATGCCGAGCTGATTGCCGACAAGGAGACTGTCCGTCGCGACAAAGGTACCTTACGGGAACCGCGGCGGCGGGGGTGTGTGACTGAGTTCCAGCTCCGGAAGGGCTGGGGCTTTATCCGTGAATCGGGCCTCTACCCAGCGGTCTTCGTCAGCAGGCGTGACGTGGAATCTCACCTGCCGCAAGGTCATCCCGGGAGGGACTTAGTGAACGGAGATATAGTCACCTATACGCGGCATTGGGGAATGAAGGGGTGGTATGCCCTGAACGTCGCCATCGTCCGCGACCCCGTCCCAGACGCAGGTATCGTCACCATTACCGCAGCGTCCCCGGTCCCAGTACAAGCAGCGTCCGGCCGTGCCCCAGCATCGCCCCCTTCAAAGTCATCGCAACATGCGACCCAAAGTGCATCGCGAATTGGAGTCACCTCTTCATCGCAGCGTGCGACACAGTCTCGATCGCAATCCCTAACGCGGTCCATATCGCTAACAGTAATTGAGACGCAATCGGTGTCATGTGGAGAGACTGTACCAGTTGCGCCCCTGGAGGTTCGCACCAGGACTGTTGCAACCCAGACCCTGATCGCAGCACATGATTTGCTGGTCTTGGGATCAAGGGCCCATTGCGTTGTTCCAGCCCCGGGGTGGAAAATGTAGTGGAAAAAGTATTTGCAGAAAATGAATAAATAGTAAAGAGTTGGTGGGATCCATATTGGGTCTACCATCAGTACTATAGCAGAAAGTTTAAAATGTTTTTGAAAAAGTATTTGCACAAGTATTATATATAGTGAATATATATTTCTAATTATAGAATGCCCGGCTGGGTAATGGGTAATTGGTAAATAGTAATTGATAGATGATAAGCAGTTGCACTTTGATAATGTGGTTTGATATGATATGTCTCTCTTTGCAAATGGACTTTTGAGGTTAAGGACTATGCTAACCCAGAACTTTCTTGTACATAGTTGCGCTTCGGTGCCCTATCTTGGTTTTACAAAAACCATCCATAACTACCTCTGAAAAACAAAACCCGTATGGTGTGGCACTGAGTGAGGTCTGCAATTGGACGTCCTGCAGCCCACCCAGGACCCACGTTGAAGGTTTGGTGCGGGTCCTTCACAAGTATCTTGTATATTTATTGAATGCTGATTGATATTTGTATTTTTCTATAAAAGTTTGTAACGTTCAAGATTTCCTCACCTCCC
Source organism: Oophaga sylvatica (assembly GCA_033576555.1). Taxonomy (NCBI): domain Eukaryota; kingdom Metazoa; phylum Chordata; class Amphibia; order Anura; family Dendrobatidae; genus Oophaga; species Oophaga sylvatica. The sequence goes on from JARQOD010009805.1 coordinate 28,467, forward strand.
GGATGGGAAGATGTTATTGTTATTGTTATTGCATAAACAAAATGTCTTTTGTATTTCACAGCCCGGGAGTGCTGTCGTTTACCATGGGGGAATGTGTAGCCCTGGTGGTAGGCACACGCAGTACCCTGGAGAGTGTATGGCGAACCGGCAGCTTAATGCTCAATATTCATTCACTCTACACACACTAGACACACCCCTAGGGTAGTGGAGTATACTCTAGAGGGAGTGGTCAAGGTAGTAGGTGTTAGAGTGATGAGTCTTGTTCCTGTCTTTGGACAGTGAGGACGTGTGGAGTAGAGCTTAGACATCTGTGAGAAGACGTTGGAGGGAGGAAAGAGTCTAGCCTGCTTCATCCCAGTTCATTTAGTGGAGTCTGGTATAGGTGTTTGGAATACACCTTAGTCTGGTCAGAGCTGTATCACCCTCTCAGCACCCACTGAAGAAAGGAGAAGTAATAGCACGGAAAGTCATCAGCATTCCTGTCTAGAGGACGGTATCAGGTACAGTGACGTGCTCCTGCCTGTGATAACTGAGCATCCGTGGCTAGCTTCATTGGAAGGAAAAGGAAAGAAGTGACTGCTCAACCCTTGGCTAGTAAGAGTGCTTATGTTACCAGCGTGGACAAGGCGAAAGGCAAGTGGATTATAGAATTAGTGCTACAGGATTGCAGAAGTCCAGCACGTTGCAACCGGTCACTGGGGACCGAAGAGTCACTGTTGTTTCAGGCACGGTGACAGGAAAACCAGGAATCTACCGGACCCTAGGTCGCGGCAGACAAGCCCCTTATAGTCAGTACGTAACTGGGGTCAGGGGGAGTGAAGACTTTAGAGTTCTGCAGGACCACGTAAGAATTCAGCTCCTTCATAGGAAGGCCCCTAACACTAAGCTGACTGGGCAGGTACAGCTTTGGATAAGCTGGAGAATTGAGGGAACTACGCTTCATGCTAGTTGCACTCGTCATATTGGAGATAAAGGAGGCCCCTAACTTGTCCAGCTGCCGTCTCAAGATACACTCTCCTTGGATCAGCCTCCCTGGGACCTGCCTTATCATCTTGCAAGTAAAGGTATGGAAAGACGCTGACCGTGTGAGACTGTGTTCTTTAACCGCACTCGACTTCACTACTCACATAGACTTTGAGGGACCAGTCCCACCTGTAGGGGACCCGACATCTAGCTGCATCACCATCCCCTCAGAGATCTACAGCAGCGCTGGTACTAATTACCAGAATACTACAGGTGGCGTCACGAACTGTACATAAATCAATCCCCTGTAAATATTCCCCCAACATACGCCAGACCGCCCGGGCCACAGACCGAGCCACAGCTACCTGTGACAAGAATCCCCATAGACTTCCATGGGCTCGGCTCTGAGTACCCCATTGCCCT
>JARQOD010009806.1:0-29848 GCA_033576555.1 Oophaga sylvatica
AGAGACCCCCCCTACAATCCCCCAGTACCCCAAAACACCCCAGGGGCCCCCGTACAGTCCCCCAGTACCTAATACCGGGCCCCAGTACAATCCCCAGACCAATACACAGAGGCCCCAGTACAGTCCCCCAGTTTTCCAATACCCCGAGGGCCCCAGTACAGTCCCCCATAACCTAATTTCCCAGAGACCCCCAGTACAGTCCCCCGTTCCTAATACCCCAGAGACTCCAGACAATCCCCCAAATACCTAATAACAGAGACCCCCAGTAAGTCCCCCAAATACCTAAACACAGAGACTCCATTAAAAAATCCCCCAGTAACCAATAACAAACCCCCCCGTCCCCGTCCCCCAGAAATAATACACGAGGACTCCAGACAATCCCCAGTACCTAATTAAAAAGAGACCCCATACAGTCCCCCATACCAATACACAGAGGGCTCCAGTACAATCCCCCAGTACCTAATACACAAGACCCCAGTACAGTCCCCCAGTACCTAATACACAGAGGCCCCAGTACAGTCCCCCAGTACCTAATACACAGAGGCCCCAGTACAGTCCCCCATACCTAATACACAGAGACCCCATACAGTCCCCAGTACCTAATACACAAGAGACACCCCATACCTAATACACAGAGGAAGCCCCCAGTACCTAATACACAGAGACCCCGACATCCCCAGTACCTAATACCAGAGCCCCAGTACAGTCCCCCAGTACCTAATAACAAGAGGCCCAGTACAGTCCCGTACCTAATACACAGAGACCCCGTACAGTCCCCCAGTACCTAATAACAGAGACCCAGTACAGTCCCCAGTACCTAATACACAGAGGCCCCAGTCCCTCTAATACACAGAGGCCAGTACACCCCCAGTAAACCTAATACACAGAGGCCCCAGTACCTAATACACAGAGGGCCCCAGTACCTAATACACAGCCCCGACATCCCCCAGTACCTAATACACAGAGACCCCAGTACAGTCCCCCAGTACCTAATACACAGAGACCCCCAGTACAGTCCCCCAGTACCTAATACACAGAGGCCCCCAGTACAGTCCCCCAGTACCTAATTACACAGAGCCCCCAGTACAGTCCACCAGTACCTAATACACAGAGGCCCCAACAGCCCCCAGTACCTAATACACAGAGACCCCAGTACAATCCACCCAGTACCTAATACACAGAGAACCCCAGTACAGTCCCCAGTACCTAATACAACAGATGCCCCAGTACAGTCCCCCAGTACCTAATACACAAGACCCCAGTACAGTCCCCCAGTACCTAATACACAGAGACCCCAGTACAATCCCCCAGTACCTAATACACAGAGACCCCAGTCCAGTCCCCCATACCTAAATACACAGAGGCCCCAGTACAGTCCCCCAGTACCTAATACACAGAGACCCCAGTACAGTCCCCCAGTACCTAATACACAGAGACCCCAGTACAGTCCCCCAGTACCTAATACACAGAGCCCCAGTACAGTCCCCCAGTACCTAATACACAGAGGCCCCAGTACAGTCCCCCAGTACCTAATACACAGAGACCCCAGTACAGTCCCCCAGTAACCTAATACACAGAGGCCCAGTACAATCCCCCAGTACCTAATACACAGAGGCCCCAGTACCTAATACACAGAGACCCCCAGTACCTAATACACAGAGACCAGTACCTAATACACAGAGACCCCAGTACAATCCCCCCAGTACCTAATACACAGAGCCCCAGTAACAGTACCCCAGTACCCTAATACACAGAGACCCCAGTACAGTCCCCCAGTACCTAATACACAGAGGGACCCAGTACAGTCCCCCCAGTACCTAATACACAGAGGCCCCAGTACAGTCCCCAGTACCTAATACACCCAAAACCCCAGTACAAATCCCAGTACCTAAAACACAGAGGCCCAGTACAATCCCCAGTACCTAATCACAGAGACCCCAGTACAGTCCCCCCGTAACCCAATACACAGAGGCCAGTAAAAAGTCCCCAGTACCTAATACACAGAGACCCATACAGTCCCCAGTACCTAATACAAGAGACCCCCGTTTCAGTCCCCCAGTACCTAATACACAGAGGCCCCAGTACAATCCCCCAGTACCTAATTACACAGAGACCCCAGTACAGTCCCCCAGTACCTAATACCAGAGGGCCCCAGTACATCCCCCAGTACCTAATACACAGAGGCCCCAGACAGTCCCCCCGTACCTAATAAAACCAAGACCCCAGTACAGTCCCCCGTACCTAATACACAGAGACCCCAGTAACATCCCCCAGTACCTAATACACAAGGACCCATACCAGTCCCCGTACTAATACACAAGACCCCAGTACATCCCCCTACCTAATACACAGAGCCAGTACACCCCCGTACTAATACAGAGCCCATACCTAATACACGAGCCAGTACAATCCCCGTACCATACACAAGCCGTACATCCCAGACTATACCAGACCCGTACAGTCCAGACTAATCCAGGCCGTAAGTCCCCAGTACCTAATACACAGAGCCAGTATCCAGTACTAATCACAGAGCCCAACAGTCCCGACTAATACAAGACCAGTACATCCCATACCTAATCACAGAGCGACTCCCCAGTCCTATACACAAGCCATCTCCTACTAAAAGACCTAATACCGAGCCCCGTACATCCCAGACCTAACACAAGCCCCATACAGTCCAGTACTATCAGACCAGTATCCCCCAGTACCAATACACGCCCCATCAGCCCCATACCTAAACAGACCAGTACATACCAGAGGCCCATACCAATACACAGAGCCCATACATCCCCGTACCAATAACGACCCCGTACCATACACAAGACACCTACCTAAAGTACCTAATACACAGAGGCCCCAGTACAAGTCCCCCAGTACCTAATACACAGAGACCCCAGTACAGTCCCCCAGTACCTAATACACAGAGACCCCAGTACACCCCAGTACCCAGTACCAACACAGCCATACAGCCCAGTACAATCCACCCCAGTACCTAATACACAAGACCCCAGTACAATTCACAAGACCCCAGTACCTAATACACAGAGACCACCAATACAGTCCCCAGTACCTAATACACAGAGCCCAGTACATACGCCCAGTACCTAATCACAAGCCCCAGTACCAATACACAACAGCCCCAGTACTAACACAAGCCCCAGTACCTAATACACAGAGCCCCAAGTACCTAATACACAGAGACCCCAGTACATCCCCAGTACCTAATACACAGAGACCCAACCATACCAAGCCCCAGTACCAATACAAGCCCCCATACCCACTAATACACAGACCCCAGTACGTCCCAGTACAAAGACCAAGCCTATACAGTCCCCCAGTACCTAATACACAGAGCCCCAGTAAACAGCCCCAGTACCAACCAATACACAGAGCCCCAGTACCTAATACACAGAGCCCACCCCAGTACCTAATACACAGAGACCCCAGTACAATCCCCCAGTACCTAATACCCATACCTAACACAGGACCTCCTATAAGACCTACTAAACAACCCACCAATCACGATCCCTACCTAACAGACCCAGTACCATACCACCATACCTAAACACAGAGCCCATCTAACACAGGAAACCTAAAAAAGTCCCAGTACCTAAACAATCCATACTAACACAGACCCATCCTAATACCAGACCATACCTAATACAAACCCAGACACAACCCATACCTAATACAGGCCCCATACTAATACACAGACCTACTAACAGACCCGACATACACAGACCCACATCCACCCATACACACCATATACCAGAGCCAGTACTAACACAGGCCACATCCCAGTCTAATACAGCCATACATCCCCATCTATACACAAGCCAGTACTCCCCAGTACCTATACCAGACCTACAACCCATCCTATAACAGGACCCATAACCAGACCTAATAAAGCCAGTACATCCCATACATAACACCGACATCCCCCCCCAGACATCCCATACCTAATACAAAGCCGTCTATACACAGAGCCAGTACAATCCCCGACCTATACACAAGCCCATACAATCCCCACCTAAACCAGCCCAGTACACCCCGTACTAATACCAGCCCCAACCAATACAAGAGACCATATTACACAGAGCCCCAGTACCTAATACACAGAGACCCAGTACCTAATACACAGAGGCCCAGTACTAATACACAGAGACCCCAGTACCTAATACACAGAGACCCCAAGTTACCTAATACACAGAGACCCCAGAATAAGAGCCCAGTCTAATACACAGAGACCCAGTACCTAATACACAGAGCCCCAGTACCTAATACACAGAGACCCGTACAGTCCATACCTAATACACAGAGCCCCAGTACCTAATACACAGAGACCCAGTACAGTCCCCCAGTACCTAATACACAGAGCCCCAGTACTAATACACAGAGACCCCAGTACCTAATACACAGAGACCCCAGTACACTAATACACAGAGCCCAGTCCTAATACACAGTCCCCAGTACCTAATACACAGAGCCCCAGTACCTAATACACAGAGGCCCCAGTACCTAATACACAGAGACCCAGTACCTAATACACAGAGCCCAGTACCTAATACACAGAGACCCCAGTACCTAATACACAGAGACCCAGTACCTAATACACAGAGCCCCAGTACCTAATACACAGAGACCCCAGTACCTAATACACAGAGACCCAGTACCTAATACACAGAGACCCCAGTACCTAATACACAGAGACCCCAGTACTAATACACAGAGCCCCAGTACCTAATACACAGGCCCCAGTACCTAATACACAGACCCATACCTAATACACAGAGACCCCAGTACCTAATACACAGAGACCCCAGTACCTAATACACAGAGACCCAGTACCTAATACACAGAGACCCCAGTACCTAATACACAGAGACCCAGTACCTAATACACAGAGCCCAGTACCTAATACACAGAGCCCCAGTACCTAATACACAGAGACCCCAGTACCTAATACACAGAGACCAGTACCTAATACACAGAGACCAGTACTAATAACGGACCCATACCTAATACACAGAGACCCCAGTACCTCAGCCGGCGAAACCACAAACCAGGAAATCAGACAAAACAAGGGTAGAGGCTGAATCCTAGTTGCCAGAAGTCCCTCTGCTAACGTCATGCACATGTGACCGTGAGTGGGAGTGATGTCACAGCAAGGGGCGGTGCCTCTTCCTCCATAGAGCAGAGCAGACACAAGGATGCTGCGGGTGTCATGTTGGGATCTGGAGTGTTTTGGGGTCATAGATCAGGTAAGTTGATGTTGATGCAGGTGCTGGGGGTCTGCCTGGGGAAGGGGGTGATGCTTCCATGGGACTGCTTGCTGGGGATCTGCCTTGTGAAGGGAGTGATGGTTGCATGGGACTGCACGCTGGGGTCTGCCTTGTGAAGGGAGTGATGCTTGCATGGGACTGCACGCTGGGGGTCTGCCTTGTGAAGGGAGTGATGGTTGCATGGGACTGCTTGCTGGGGATCTGCCTTGTGAAGGGAGTGATGGTTGCATGGGACTGCACGCTGGGGTCTGCCTTGTGAAGAGTGATGTTGCATGGGACTGCTTGCTGGGGTCTGCCTGTGAAGGGAGTGATGCTTGCATGGGACTGCACGCTGGGGATCTGCCTTGTGAAGGGAGTGATGGTTGCATGGGACTGCACGCTGGGGGTCTGCCTTGTGAAGGGAGTGATGCTTGCATGGGACTGCACGCTGGGGTCTGCCTTGTGAAGGGAGTGATGGTTGCATGGGACTGCACGCTGGGGGTCTGCCTTGTGAAGGGAGTGATGCTTGCATGGGACTGCACGCTGGGGGTCTGCCTTGTGAAGGGAGTGATGGTTGCATGGGACTGCACGCTGGGGGTCTGCCTTGTGAAGGGAGTGATGGTTGCATGGGACTGCACGCTGGGGGTCTGCCTGGTGAAGGGAGTGATGTTGCATGGGACTGCACGCTGGGGGTCTGCCTTGTGAAGGGAGTGATGGTTGCATGGGACTGCACGCTGGGGGTCTGCCTGGGGAAGGGAGTGATGCTTGCATGGGACTGCATGCTGGGGGTCTGCCTGGGAAAGGAGTGATGTTGCATGGGACTGCATGCTGGGAGTCTGCCTGGGAAGGGAGTGATGCTTGCATGGACTGCATGCTGGGGGTCTGCCTGGGAAAGGGAATGATGTTGCCTGCATGGGACTGCGTGCTGGGGGTCTCTGTGGGGAAGGGGTGATGCTTGTATAGGACTGCATGCTGGGGGTCTGCCTGGTGAAGGGAGTGATGGTTGCATAGGACTGCACGCTGGGGGTCTGCCTGGTGAAGGGAGTCATGGTTGCATAGGACTGCACGCTGGGGGTCTGCCTGGGGAAGGGAGTGATGCTTGCATGGGACTGCATGCTGGGAGTCTGCCTGGTGAAGGGAGTGATGGTTGCATGGGACTGCATGCTTTGGGTCTGCCTGGGAAAGGGAATTATGTTGCTTGCATGGGACTGCGTGCTGGGGGTCTGCCTGGGAAAGAGAGTGATGTTGCTTGCATGGGACTGCGTGCTGAGGGTCTGCTGCTTGCATGGGACTGCGTGCTGGTGGTCTCTGTGGGGAAAGGGGTGATGTTGTTTGCATGGGACTGCATGCTGGGGGTCTGCCTTGGGGAAGGGGGTGATTCTTGTATAAGACTGCATGCTGGGGGTCTGCCTGGGGAAGAGGGTGATGCTTGTATGGGACTGCATGCTGGGGGTCTACCTGGGGAACGGGTTCAAATTGCATCCTGGGAGTCTGCCTGTGGAAATGGTGATGCTTTCATGGGACTGCTTGCTGTGGATCTGCCTGGGGAAGGGAGTGATGCGTGCATAGGACTGCATGCTGGGGATCTGCCTGGGAAAGGGAATGATGTTGCTTGCATGGGACTGCGTGCTGTGGGTCTGCCTGGGAAGGAAATGCTGTTGCTTTCTTGGGACTGCTTTCTGGGGATGCTGGTTATGCTTTCATGGGACTGCTTGCTGGGGATCTGCCTGGGGAAGGGAGTGATGCTTGCATAGGACTGCATGCTGGCGGTCTACCTGGGAAAGGGAATGATGTTGCTTGCATGGGACTGCGTGCTGGGGGTCTGCCTGGGAAAGGGAATTATGTTGCTTGCATGGGACTGCGTGCTTGAGGTCTGTCTGTGGAAGTGGTGATGCTTACATAGGACTGCATGCTGATGGTCTGCCTGGCTAAGGGGGTTCAGGTTGCATGGGATTGCATGTTGGGGGTCTGCCTGGGGAAGGGGTGATGCTTGCACGGGACTGCATGCTGGGGTCTGCCTGGGAAAGGGGGTGATGCTTGCATGGGACTGCGTGCTGAGGGTCTGCCTGGGGAAGGGAGTGATGCTTGCATGGGACTGTGTGCTGGGGGTCTGCCTGTGAAAGGGAATGATGTTGCTTGCATGGGACTGCATGCTGAGGGTCTGCCTGAGAAAGGGAATGATGTTGCTTGCATGGGACTGCATGTTGGGGGTCTGCATGGGGAAGGGGGTGATGATTGCATGGGACTGCATACTGGGGGTCTACCCGGGGAAGGGAGTGATGCTTGCATGGGACTGCATGCTGGGGGTCTTCCTTGTGAAGGGAGTGATGCTTGCATGGGACTGCGTGCTGCGGGTCTGCCTGGGGTAGGGAGTCATGCTTGCATGGGACTGCGTGCTGGGGGTCTGCCTGGGAAAGGGAATGATGTTGCTTGCATGGGACTAAGTGCTGGGGGTCTCTGTGGGGAAGGCGGTGGTGATCCTTGCATGGGGCTGCATGTTGGGGGTTTCTGGGGAAGGGGGTGATGCTTGCATGGGGCTGCGTGTGCGTGCTGGGGTTCTTTCTGGAGAATGGGGTAATGTTGCATTTGTGGGCATGCTGGGGGTCTGCATGTGGAAGGGGGTTATTTTATTCTCTTATGGCTGCGTGCTGAGGCTCTTCTCTTAGCTGCTGGCTATGTTTGTGATGTTGTGCTCCATGAAAACTGTTATTGTTATTGGTGAGGACGTGGAGTTTTTCCAAGAGTGGGCGGTGGGACTGGGGAAGGTTCCATGGGTGGAGATGGCTCCTGGGTGCCAATATGGAGCTCTTAAATTAAATTACTGGTGTCGTCCCTGGGAGTCAGGCACAGCTTGTATTGAGTCTCCTGCATGATTTATAAGCAGGATATTGGAAAAAAAAAATTCTGCCTATTTTTACTCTCAGTTCAGTCTGAGAGCTCACTCATGGAAGGTGAGTTTTTTCATCTATTCACCTGGTGTTGGTGCTGTGTGGTGGCCATTTTTGCTGTGGTTTTGTGCTGGTGGAGCGGTGTGGCCTGGAGTCATGGAGACTCAGTCTTGCAGCATCTGCGCTGTGAGGCACTGGGTCACCCGCCCTGCCGCTATATGCACTGCCGCCCGCCCTGCCGCTGCACGACCGCTCTAACCAAGGTTTGCCCATGGCGCTGCACCTTTAACCCCTTAACCGCCAAGGGTGGTTTGCACGTTAATGACCAGGCCAATTTTTACAATTCTGACCACTGTCTCTTTATGAGGTTATAACTCTGGAACGCTTCAGTGACATATTGTACTTCACGATAGTGGTAAAATTTCTTCGATATAACTTGCTTTTATGAAAAAATGGAAATATGGCAAAAATTTTGCAATTTTCAAACTTTGAATTTTTATTCCCTTAAAACAGAGAAATATGTCACACAAAATAGTTAAGAAATAACATTTCCCACATGTCTACTTTACATCAGCACAATTTTGGAACCAAAATTTTTTTTTTGTTAGGAAGTTATAAGGGTTAAAAATTGCCAGCAATTTCTCATTTTTACAGCAAAATTTACAAAACCATTTTTTTTAGGGACACCTCATATTTGAAGTCACTTTGAGAGGTCTATATGGCAGAAAATGCCCAAAAGTGACACCATTCTAAAAACTGCACCCCTCAAAGGTACTCAAAACAACATTCAAGAAATTTATTAACCCTTCAGGTGCTTCACAGGAGCTGAAGCAACATGGAAGGAAAAAATTAACATTTAACTTTTTAGTCACAAAAATCTTTTACAAACAATTTTTTTTTATTATTTTAACAAGGGTAAAAGGAGAAAATGGACAGAAAATGTTGTACAATTTCTCCTGAGTACGGCGATACCCCATATGTCGTGGAAAACCACTGTCTGGGCACACGGCAGGGCTCGGAAGGGAAGGAGCGCCGTATTACTTTTTCCCAGGACGTCCCTCCTGACAGCACCATGGGACGTCCTCCTCCTCCTTGCTGGGACAGGAAACACACGAGAGTTTATAAGGCCACACCCCGTCCCCTATCCCTCAGTGTTTTTCCTGTCCCTGCATGGAAGGGACGCACGAGGTACTTACAGGCTCAGGGGGATCGTGAAGCTCGACGGATCCTTCCCCCTGTCAAGTGGCCCAGGGCTGAAACTCCCCAGAGGGGAGTCCCTCCGCTCCAAAGGCCAGGAGCAGGACCAGGCTCCCGGATGGGTGACGTTCCTCCCAGGGGGAGGCTCTCGTCCCGGACCAGTGACGACTCTGGGGCCGCGGCGCTGAGGGTCAGGGGTTTCTGCTGCCACTCGGTGCTGACAGGTAACGCCGCGCTCCCATGCTCCCACAACGCCCTGAGCAATCCTGACAGGGCAGGCGTCACTTCCGGTCCCACACTTCCGGTGACGTCACACAAGATGGCGGCGCCCAGTCCCAGAAACGCCGATCTCTGACGCTGAGGGCTGCAGGCTGCCGGCTACAGGTAGCAATTCCTGCGGCAGGCGCTGATCATCGGACAGTGTACAGCCTACCTTGTGCCTGATGGAGACAGATGAGGCTGACGGGGGAGGGGTAAGTGCGCTTTGCGCAAACCACCCTGACCAGGTATCCCTAACGTTACAAGATACTGACGGACCCTATCCTTATGTCATTTAGGACAAAGGAGCCCCGACTGCCCCCCTAACGGTAAAAAAGACTGGCAAGGCATCAGCTAAATCTCCTAGATGCCCGTTTGCCAGTGAAGCTCTCTGACAGTCATGACAAGACCTTTTGTACTACCTGTACTTCCAAGGTTTTAAGGGAGGAGCAGCCATCACTACTGACGGAAATGCGACATATGATTCGGGAAGAGGTCCAGGCGTCTATGTCATCAATTTCACAGCAGACACCTAGCTCTCCCGGACGTAAGCGACCTAGGTGGGAGACTGACCCAGGGGTCCAGGACTTCAGTTCAGAGGACAGATCGGATATAGAAGATACTATTTCCGAGGAAGAAGGACAACTTCCACCCGATGTCCAGGACCAGAGTAGGAAATTCCTATTTCAGGCAGAGGACACTAATGATGTAATTCAGTCTGTACGGTCTACCATGCAGATTGAGGACACTCCCAAACCGCAGTCTAGACAGGACTTAATGTTTGGCGGTCTTATGGCTCAGAGGCAGACGGTATTCCCTGTCAGTGAACACATTAAAAGAATGATTCTAGAAGAGTGGAAGAATGCTGAACGGCGTCTGGTGCTTTCCCGAGATTTCAAGGGTCGACTACCATTTGATCCTGAGGAAATCAAGCTTTGAGAAGAGATTCCTAAGATAGACGTTCCAATAGCCAGAGTCGCAAAAAAGACGGTCATCCCGTTTGAAGACTCATCTAATTTGCGTGACCCAATGGATAGGAAGACCGACATTTTACTAAAGAGAGCTTGGGAGGCGTCGGCGGCGCTAATCAAGACTAACATAGCGGCCACCTCAGTTGCCAGGTCCATGTCCATCTGGATAACTCAGTTAGAAGAACAACTGTCTAGTAAGTTCCCCAGGTCTGACATTCTGGCCTCCCTTCCTATCATGAAATCAGCCACAGCATTCCTAACGGACATGTCGGCTGAATCGGTTAGATTTTCAGCCAGAAACAGCTCCCTTTCTAACACAGCTAGGAGAGCTGTCTGGTTGAAATCATGGTCAGGAGATATTGCTTCTAAGACCAAGTTATGTTCCATCCGCTTCTCAGGCGCAAGGGTGTTTGGACCAGCCTTAGACAGTATCCTAGAGTCAGTATCTGATGAAAAGAAGGGGCTTCCAGAAGGAAAAGCTAAGCGTCCCCAGTCCTTTCGTAGGGGATCTTTTCCAGGAAAGCGTTATGATTCTAGAACCCATAGTAGACCAAGTCGAGGATCCTACAGGAGTTCTCAGACTCAAGGAGGGAAGAACAAAAGTACCTTCTTTAGCTCTTACAGTAGGAATAAGAGACAATGACGCCATATCTATCGGGGGGAGGCTTCGCCTCTTTGCGGCGAAATGGGCCCAGATTACCGAGAATCTGTGGGTCCGCAACACCATTGCAGAAGGTTACCGCATAGAGCTTTATTCTCCTCCCCCCCGAGAGATATGTCTCTCCTACTCCAGTCCTTCCAGACTCAGCTATATGGCTCAACCTTCAGGAAATGATCAGCTGCTCAGTAATAATTCAAGTTCCAGAGGCAGAAGTGGGCAGGGGTCACTACTCTTCTCTGTTTACCATCACAAAGCCATCGGGGGAAACCCGCACCTTTATAAACTTGAAACCGCTAAATCGCTGGGTCAGATACAAAAGATTCCGGATGGAATCAGTTCGCTCGGCAGTCCACCTTATAGACAGAGGGGCAGTTATGTGCACTCTCGACCTAAAAAGCGCATATTACCAGGTCCCTATACATCCGTCATCTCAGGACCTCCTGCGGTTCGCCATAAAGATGCCAACCCAGACCTGCCACTTCCAGTTCCAGTGCCTTCCTTTCGGGCTGGCCTCCGCCCCTCGAATATTCACGAAGCTGGTCGCGGAGGTGGTGGCCTACCTAAGAAGCCTGGGAACCATAATCGTTCCGTATCTGGACGATTTTCTCATAGTGGCAGAATCCGAGGAGATGCTTGTCAAACACAGAGACCGATGCATCAGTATTCTGGAATCACTAGGCTGGGCCATAAATTGGCAGAAGTCTGACCTGATACCCAGCCAGAGGAAGGTCTTCTTGGGCGTACTTCTAGACTCAAGAGACAGAATCTCGTATTTACCGGAGGAGAAGCAGAAAGTGGTGCGAAACCTGGTAAAAGATCTGGCAAGACACCGAACTTCCGTAAGAAACGCCATGAAGGTATTGGGGCAGATGACGGCCTGCTTTACCTGCGTCAGATGGGCACAAGCCCATTCAAGGCTCTTACAAAGGGAGATTTTGACAGTATGGGATCGATCCCAGTCTTCTCTGGACAGATCGATGTATCTACCAAAAACAGTAAAGGAATCCCTCGCTTGGTGGACTCAGGTTCGCAATCTTCGTGTAGGGGTGATATGGTCCGCCTCTCCTTACGTAACGGTCACTACGGACGCCAGTTCGTGGGGTTGGGGAGCCCATCTGCAAGGCAGAATTCTACAGGGCAGGTGGCCCGAAGACATCAAGAACACATCTTCCAACTTCAAAGAACTATACGCCGTATGGGAGGCGTTAAGAAGGAACAGTGCCAGGCTCACAGACCAACACGTCAGAATATTTTCAGACAATATAACCACAGTCTCGTTTCTAAACCACCAGGGAGGCCCCAGACATCGACCTCTTCAGGATCTGTCAGGAAGAATATTTTCGTGGGCAGAGAACACAGTCCTCTCTCTAACAGCGATTCATCTCGAGGGTTCTCAGAACGTGGTGGCAGACTATTTAAGCAGGAGAGAGGTCAGTCCAACCGAATGGGAACTGGACCAAGACATCTTCCGATAACTATGTCGTCGGTGGGGATCACCCCGGATAGACTTGTTCGCAAACAAGTGAAATGCAAAGGCCCCAAGATTCTTTTCTCTGAACCCGTTGGATGCTCCGGAAGGTCTGGATGCCTTGAGTCAGAAATGGGTCGAACATCTTTCGTATGCCTTCCCACCCTTAGCGCTCATCCCTGCGGTATTAAGGAAGATCAGAGAAGATCATGCTACGATCATATTGATAGTTCTATTCTGGCCGAAAAGGAGCTGGTTTTCCCTCTTAACAGATAAGGCGTTGGAGAATCCGGTAGAGCTTCCTCGGTCAGGTGATGTGATCCACCAGGGCCCAATCCGTCACCCGAATCCAGAGAGACTACATCTCTCAGCCTGGATCCTGAGAGGAACATCCTGAGAGCTAGAGGCTTGTCAGATCAGGTCATATCTACCATCCAAGACAGTAGAAAACCTGTCACGTCAGCAATTTACCTTAAGGTCTGGAAGCGATTCTGTCTGGAGAGTGGCAGGTCCGACTTGGTCACGGACGCACCTGATATGCGTAAGATATTAGATTTTCTACAGGCAGGCTTCAATAAAGGGCTCAGACCTAGCAATCTGAAGGTCCAGATAGCAGCTTTAAGTTCTTTCTTCGACTATTCACTGGCATCCCATCCTTGGGTGGTTAGATTTATCTGTGCTACTCAGAGACTGCGCCCCACCATTAGACAGAGTCTTCCACCTTGGGACCTGACTTTGGTCCTTAATGCTCTTTGTAAGGATCCATACACTCATAGCAGTAATATGCCTGTATCCCTTCTTACTAAGAAAGCGGCCTTCTTAGTTGCAATTACTACAGCTAAAAGAGTAGGGGAGATACAGGCTCTATCTACTAGAGATCCGTACTTTCAGATCAGGGATGAAAGCATAGTCTTAAGACTAGATCCAGCTTTCGTTCCAAAAGTAGCCTCGCCCTTACCCAAAACCGTAATCAAGAAATTGTCCTACCATCCTTCTGCGACAATCCTACCAACGCAAAGGAGCGAAGTCTCCATTTGTTGGATGTCAGAAGAACGGTTATAGATTACATTGAGGCCACCAGAGACTGGCGTTTAGATTCAAACTTATTCATTCTTTATGGAGGGAAGAATAAGGGTAGGAAGGCCTCAAAGGCGTTCATTGCAAGATGGATTACTTCGGTAATAGCAGATGCCTACCGAGCGGAGGGTACTAGCGCTCCGGAGAGTCTTAGGGCCCATTCTACTAGGAGTATTTCCGCTTCTTGGGCGGAAAGAGCAGGAGCTTCCCCTTAGATCAGATTTGTAAAGCAGCGACCTGGGCCAGACTAGACACATTCTGTAAACATTATAAATTAGACATACTCTCAGGTCAACGTACTGCCTTCGGCAGAAAAGTCCTGCAAGCAGTAATCCCACCCAAGGAGTTTTCTTTTGTACTCCCCATGGTGCTGTCAGGAGGGACGTCCTGGGAAAGTAGGTATTAGACCTACCGGTAATTATGTTTCCAGGAGTCCATCCTGACAGCACTGGTAGTTCCCTCCCTATTGACTATGTCATATTCTGTAATATGATTGTTCCAATAAAGTGTTATGAGCATTATCCATGTCTTGGTTCTTGTTACAACACTGAGGGATAGGGGACGGGATTTGGCCTTATAAACTCTCGTGTGTTTCCTGTCCCAGCAAGGAGGAGGAGGACGTCCCATGGTGCTGTCAGGATGGACTCCTGGAAACATAATTACCGGTAGGTCTAATACCTACTTTCAAACCAAAATTGGCTGGAATTGAGATTGGACGCCATGTTGCATTTGGAGAGCCCCTGATGTGCCTAAACAGTGGAAACCCCCCACAAGTGACCCCAAACTAGACCCCCAAAGGAACTTATCTAGATGTGTGGTGAGAACGTTGAGCCCCCAAGTGCTTCACAGAAGTTTGTAACGTAAAGCCATAAAATAAAAAATCGTATTTTTTTCCAGAAAAATGATATTTTCGCCCCCAATTTTTTATTTTCCCAAGGGTAACAGAAGAAATTGGACCCCAAGAGTTATTGTGCAATTTGTCGTGAGTACACTGATACCCCATATGTGGAGGTAAACTACTGTTTGGGTGCATGGCAGAGCGCAGAAGGGAAGGAGCACCGTTTGGGTGTGTTTCCACCATCCGGATTTCTTCAGTAAATGCTGCGTGTTTGACGCTGTGCGCTGGCGCAGCGTCAAACACGCAGCGTCCAGATGTTACAGCATAGTGGAGGGGATTTCAAGAAATCCCGTCTCCACTATGCTTAAAAACACGCAGGCGGCAGACCTGCGTTAACGGACATGCTGCGCGTCTTTTCAGATCGCAGCATGTCCTATTCCCTTGCGGCGACGCTGCGGCGCTGCAAGGGAAATAACACAGGCCTATGTAGCGCTGCGGTGATTCCGGATGTGTTCAATGAATACATCCGGATTCACCGCGCGTTCACTAGGGGGCGGGGCTTTGGGCGGAGCGCACTGTCCGCTCCATCCAAAGCGCTGTGTTTCCTGATGGTGGAAACACAGCCTTTGACTTTTTCAACGCAGAATTGGCTGGAATTGAGATCAGATGCCATGTCGCGTTTGGAGAGCCCCTGATGTGCCTAAACAGTGGAAACCCCCCAATTCTAACTCCAACCCTAACCCCAACACACCCCTAACCCTAGTCCCAACCCTAACCACAAACCTAACCCTAATCCTAACTTTAGCCCCAACCCTAACTTTAGCCCCAACCCTAAACCCTAATGGGAAAATGGAAATAAATACACTTTTTAAATTTTATTTTTCCCTAACTAATGGGGTGATAAAGGGGGGTTTGATTTACTATTTATAGCGGGTTTTTATGTTTGGCAGCTGTCACACGCTAAAAGAGGCTTTTATTGCAAAAAATAGTTTTTTGCATCACCACATTTTGAGAGCTATAATTTTTCCATATTTTGGCCCACAGAGTCATGTGAGGTCTTATTTTTTGCAGGACGAGTTGACGTTTTTATTGGTACCATTTTTGGGCACTTGACATTTTTTGATCACTTTTTATTACGATTTTTGGGAGGCAGAATGAACAAAAACCAGCAATTCCTGAATTTCTTTTGGGGGGGCATTTATACCGTTCCACTTGTGGTAAAATCAATAAATCGGTTTTATTTTTTGGGTCAGTACGATTACGGCGATACCTCATTTATGTAATTTTTTTATGTTTTGGCGCTTTTATACAATAAAAACAATAATATATTAAAATAATTGTTTTTGCATCGCTTTATTCTTCAAGCTATAACTTTTTTATTTTTTCGCTAATGATGCTGTGTGGCGGTTTGTTTTTTGCGGGACAAGATGTCGTTTTCAGCGGTACCATGTTTATTTATATCCGTCTTTTTGATAGCGTGTTATTCCACTTTTTGTTCGGCGGTATGATATGGGAGCGCAGCTGATCGCCTATGACGTACTATGCTGTCCATGGGAATTAAGTCCCAGGGCACATGGACGGGATAGTACGTCCAATGACAGAAAGGGGTTAAGGCTAGGGACTCACTGTTTTGTTCACTGTGACGTGGTAGTGGGCTTTATACAGTCTGATCAGAATGTAAAGTAATAACCTCATGTTCAGTTTGATTTTTGCTGATGGGCATTAGAGCGAGATATGACTATTGGGAGGTGCGGCCATGTCTTTTTGTACTATTTAGGCAGGACTTTTCTTAAAAAAATGACTTTGTTTTATTCTAGGTGTTGTGGATTTCCTCCATCTTTTTTCACCGTGTCCTCCACAGTCGTGACCTCTTTGGATGCCAATTCATCATTTGTCATATCTCCACCAAGTGGAGTGCTGATGTCTCCACGTGTTCTGCCAAAATAGGTGTGACCCAGCGCCAGGGTGGATTTGATTTAAATCAAACTGATTTAAATCATGATTTAAATCACGATTTAAATCACTAGTCAGTAAGGCTTGATTTAAATCAGTGATTTAAATCAAAGTTTCTACCTTTACGGCCTGCTGCCATTATAAGGAAAGAATGTAATAAACCTCAGATCGTACACACAAACAGATCCAGACTTGTCTGTCTGTGGCTATGCTGCAGTATTGTGCTCAAAGTTTCACTTTCATTTTCTTGTCTGCTTGCCCTTCCTCCTCCTCACACTTAGATTCATATTCTTCTTGTGTTGTGCAGATCTATTCCACTCCAAACAATCAGAAACATATTGTCTAACTTCTTGGACTTGGCACTGAAGGGGTTGATTCTGTATTCATATAGGTTTGTAGAACAATAGGATTAAGGTCTTTTTCTCAACTCTGTTCATGTTGTAACATTTTTGCCGTTAAGAAGAGGCTGGGACCTCTGCGGAGTCAAATTCAGTTTTGAGAACTGCGTAAGTAAAGCGAGCGTCTGTGATAATATAGGAGAGAAACTGCCCACTAATCCTACAGAAACCTCTGGAAGAGCATGGCATTGTGAATGTTACACATATACAGCCTTTATTCTACTGAGTTAAACAACTCAGCTTTATCTCATGATGGAAGAACCTTTGGATGGTAAATATTTTCCTCAAAAGCAGTTTATTGAAAAAAATCCGATTTAAATCAAAATAATCCGATTTAAATCAAAAAAATCCGATTTAAATCAAAAAAATCCGATTTTTTTGATTTTTTTTAAAAAAATCATTGATTTTTATCCACCCT
Source organism: Oophaga sylvatica (assembly GCA_033576555.1). Classification (NCBI taxonomy): domain Eukaryota; kingdom Metazoa; phylum Chordata; class Amphibia; order Anura; family Dendrobatidae; genus Oophaga; species Oophaga sylvatica. Next base: position 17,389 of record JARQOD010009806.1, read on the forward strand.
GCCCAGCGCTCCTCCGATGTCAGATAGATGAGTCTAATATGTCCTACATTCCCCTCCCCTCTTTCCACTTCTCATGACTTGCTAGGGTTGGTCCTGTGGGGGTCTACCACCTTCATTTCCTTTGTCCAATACTTATTTCTCACCACTACCGTATTTGCTTTACATACTCTGTCCTTCCATGCTTCTCTATGGCTATTTTCAAGGGCTTTGATTTATTGTTTATTTTGTGTCATCCTAGGACGCGTTCTCTGTGGCACAGGGCCACCTAGGTCCCCTTCCCTTTACCCACGCTCGTGTCCTTAAGTGTATTCAATGAGAAAGGAATTTTGTGTTAAGTACCACAATACAATTTTAGAAGCTAAAGCACAGTGGAATTTGGTACAAAATGTGTTTTGCTTTTTTTTGTCATTAATCGCTAATGTGGCTTAATTCATTGTTTTGATTTCTAAAACTCATTATTATCCATTTGTATGTATGCATATATTTATTTATTCCTCTTTTTTAGTTCTAACTATTTGACTTGTAATAAAATAGTTTGACAGCTATGAGTTGAGTTTTCATTTCTATAATGATAAAGCTCGGGGTGACATTAGTGGAGAGTAACTGCAGTTGGATCTGTATCAGGCTGTGGGGAAACTATCTGCAGGGAAGTCCTCGCCAGTAGACCCGCACTTCCATGTAGCCCATACAGCCGGACTAGCTGTAAGTTTTTTTTTCTTTTTTTTATCCATAATTGTTATTTCTTAAAAAGACATAAGCTGCTTTTTGCTGAGACTGCTGCTGCCACCACTGATGGGACAGGCTATGTCATATTTTCCAGAGGAAAAATCTATCTTTGTAATGTTAGGCAATATTCACATTTATATTTTTTTGTACTAATGGTTTACAAAATTCTGACGACCTGTGACAGAGCTGGAAAGAATGTGTCACATGTATTTATGTCTTGCTCCATCAATTAAGGAATGTGCTCCTCAGACCTCCTTGAGACTTCACAACCCTGGACCAAGAGGGGAGGGGGATGTAAGGACAATAAAACTTTCACTCTCCTAATCTATGAACTGCTGCAATATTTTTGGCCACAGCTGATTCCCCCTCCCATATTGCTAGTTTTGCTTCACTTGTCTTATTTGCTGCCAGTTCCGTATAATATGTGACTCTTCCCATTTCGGGTCTCACTCATGTTGGCATAAAAATCCAATGAGTGCAATCCTCTGCATATTGGCCTGCACTCGGAGCCATGTTATTCTATCAGATCTGTGGAGTTTTTCTCCACTGTATTCGGCTGCAATGTGACTGTGAGCAGAAAACATTGGATGCCATACGGCCCATCAGTGCGGCATTTATAAAGATACAATTCTGTAATATGGAAAACTGAAAATGGTCCAGTAAAAGATTAATAGCTCCTGATTAACCAAAACTGGGCTAGCACACCGATGAGAAGTGAGAACAAATCATCCCGTTCCCATGGATGAGAATGGGAGCAGTTTCTCTTATACACTGCTGTAAGCGTGCTCCTATACTGAGCCCGGAGGAGACTGTGTAAAATCATTTTTACAGTTCTCCTTTAAAACGGTATCGACCACTGATGATTCTCAGATTTGAATATTTTACGTTGCTGTAACAATACTCCTCTTAGCAATTTTGATGAGTTTTTTTACCCCAGTGAGGAGTACACAATTTGCAGTAACTCGCATCTATAGTACATGCATGAGTGTACATAATACTATTGATGAGGGAAAACTGTATCTTATAACACTGCTTCCAAGCATGAGTAAAGAACTTGTTTTCGACGGACAACCCCTTTGTCGCCTCTCCTGTCTGGCACTTCTATCTCTTTTAAAATTGAACAGCAGTGCACATACTCAGTCGGGCCTCCATTCTTGGCCTATGAGGCTGCAAAGTGATGTTCTCAGTTTTTTACAGTAAAAAATATATCTTTTTACAGTTAGCTAGTTTATACAGCTCTGGCAAAAATTAAGAGACCATGGCACAGTTTTATAAAAATCAGCTTCTCTACATGTCTGACAGCCATTCCATTCCAGTGTCAGTTGAATTCCTACCAGAGTACACCTCATTCTACTTAATGTGCTTCTGATTAGGTGATCTCCTGAAACAAATCTTATTTAACGAAGGAAAGTATAAAAACACTGCTGTGGTGTTCACAATCCTCTTGCAATAGGACAAGCTGGATGGCAAAACAAGTGCTAGTAATATCCCAAAAGTAATAGGAATGAAAAAATAACTTTTAACCATGCCAAAGGAGTTGAAAAGAAAAGTCTTGAGTGAGGAAAAGAAGGGCTCAATTCTGGCTTTACTAGCAGAGGGATACAGTGAGCATCATGCTGCCTCCATCCTTAAAATTTCTAAGATGGCAGTCCTTTACAACAAGGTCAAGCAGCAGACATTGGGGACAACAAAGCTACAGGCCGGCAGAGGGCGAAAACGACTCTCCACTGACCGGGATGACCGTCATCTTATTTGAATGTCTCTCAGCAACCGTAGGGTGACATCAAGTGACCTATAAAAGGAATGGCAAATGGCAGCTGGGGTGAAGTGCATGGCAAGAACAGTTCGTAACAGGCTCCTAGAGGCAGGGCTCAAGTCATGTAAAGCTAGAAAAAAAGCCTTTCATCAATGAGAAGCAAAGGAGAGCCAGGCTGAAGTTTGCCAAAGACCATAAGGAATTAAGTACAGTCATAGATAGACCATTATTTTTAATCTTTAAAGATTCCACAATAACGGGGTCTGTACCACAGGACTGGCGTATAGCAAATGTGGTGCCAATATTCAAAAAGGGGACAAAAACTGAACCTGGAAATTATAGGCCAGTAAGCTTAACATCTACTGTGGGTAAAATCCTGTAGGGTTTTTTAAGGGATACTATATTGGAGTATCTGAGGCTGAATAACCTCATGACACAGTATCAGCATGGGTTTACGAGGGACCGTTCTTGTCAGACTAATCTGATAAGCTTTTATGAAGGGGTAAGTTCCGGACTGGACCAAGGGAACGCAGTGGACGTGGTGTACATGGACTTCTCAAAAGCTTTTGATACAGTGCCACACAAAAGGTTGATACATAAAATGAGAACAATGGGGATAGGGGAAAATATGTGTAAGTGGGTTAAGAACTGGCTCATGGATAGGAAACAAAGGGTGGTTATTAATGGCGCACACTCGGACTGGTCACGGTTTGCAGTGGGGTACCACAGGGGTCAGTATTGGGGCCCCTTCTCTTTAACATATTTATTAAAGACCTTGTAGGGGGCATACAGAGTAGTATTTCAATATTTGCAGATGACACTAAACTCTGCAGGGTAATAAATACAGAGGAGGAAAATTTTATACTACAGGAGGATTTATGTAAACTAGAAGCTTGGGGTGATAAATGGCAAATGAGCTTTAATGGGGATAAATGTAAGGTCATGCACTTGGGTAGAGCAAACAAGATGTATAGTTATGTGCTTAATTGTAAAACACTGGGCAAAACTGTCACTGAAAAAGAACTGGGTGTATGGGAGGACGACAAACTCACATTTAGTGGCCAATGTCAGGCAGCTGCTGCTAAGGCAAATAAAATAATGGGATGCAGTAAAAGAGGCATAGATGCTCATGAGGAGAACATAATTTTACCTCTATACAAGTCACTGGTGTGACCACACTTAGAATACTGTGTACAGTTCTGGTCTCCGGTGTATAAGAAAGACATAGCTGAACTGGAGCGGGTGCAGAGAAGAGCGACCAAGGTTATTAGAGAACTGGGGGGTCTGCAATACCAGGACAGGTTATTACATTTGGGGTTATTTAGTTTGGAAAAACGTTAGCTTAGGGGTGATCTTATTACAATGTATAAATAAATATATGAGGGGACAGTACAAAGACCTTTTTAATGATCTTTTTACTCTTAGGCTGGGGTCACACACACCGTGTAAGAAATCTGACCGTTTTAGTGGGACGATTATCTGAGAAAAGTTTCATGAACATTGATGCGTCTTGCATCAGATTTTCCATATCCATAGACTTGCATTTGCCCAATAGGGAATAGACTTCCGCAGGGGTATCATGGGAAAGCCACAACGTTTGGCAAAGTCGAAATCCATCAGGTTAAAAGCTGCTCCTGAATCAACAAAAGTCTGAGCCGAAAATGTGGACATGGAGCAAATCAGGGTAACAGTCAACAGAAATTTAGTCTGAACACTACCCAAGACAACTGAGCGCCCAAAATGTCCTCCCCGCTTAGGGCAGATGGAAATTGCATGAGAGGCGTCACCACAGTAGAAACATAACCCATTGCGCTTTCGAAATTCATGACGCTGTGCCCCAGAAGTCACTCCATCACACTGCATGGGCTCAGGAGCTGGCCCACAAGGCAACACCATCTCACGCATACCTCTGCGCTCACGCAAACGTCTGTCAATTTGAATAGCCAAAGACATAGAATCATTGAGACCAGAGGGTACAGGGAATCCCACCATAACGTCCTTTACATTCTCTGACAGACCCTTCCGAAAAAGGGCTGCCAAAGCATCATCATTCCATTTGGTCAGGACAGCCCACTTTCGAAATTTCTGACAGTACAGTTCAGCGGCTTCACAGCCTTGACTTAATGCCAACAAGGTCTTCTCAGCATGATCAGTGACATTAGGTTCATCGTACAGCAATCCCAGAGCCTGAAAAAATACATCAACATCATTCAAAACAGGATCCCCAGGTGTCAGGGAAAAAGCCCAATCCTGAGGGTCGCCGCGCAGGAGAGAGATGACAATTTGAACCTGCTGTGCTGCGTTCCCTGAGGACTTAGGCTTCAAGGCAAAAAACAACTTACAGTTATTTTTGAAATTCAGAAATTTGGCCCTATCCCCCAAAAACAAATCTGGCATGGGAATCCTAGGTTCCACAACCGGCAACCCAGAAAGATAGACAGCAATACTCCGAACCTCAGTGGCAAGCTGATCCACACGGCCAGACAGCTGTGCAAGCTCCATTGAGAGAAAAGAAAAAATCCTCAGCACCCACAGAAAAAAAGGGAAAAAATGCAAAAAACAGAAAAAAAAAAAAATCTCTGACAACTTTTTTCTTTCCACACTATTTTTCCCTTCTGTGAGTACCATACAATTTTCAGTTAGGCCGGTGATACTGTTATGTTTCGGTAGCTGAGGAGAGCAGGCAAAAACGGAAATACACCAGAGAGGTTGGAATCTATTGGACTGCAGTACCCTGACTAACCACCACAACTAAAGGCAGCCGTGGAGCGTTCCTACGTTGGTCCTAGACGCCTCGTCACAGCCTGAGAGATTAACTACACCTAAAGATAGAAAGAGGAAAGCTATCTGCCCTGGAGCAGATCCCCAAAGAACATAGGAAGCCCCCAAACATGTAATGGCGGTTAGACAAAAGGAAATACAGACACAGACAGAAAATAGTATGAGCAAACGCTGGGGCCCAATCTGCCTAGACAGAAAAGGATAGAAAGGATACTCACTGCAATCCAAAAAAACCCTAAAAAATGCCAACGCTACTGATTGCAAAAACACCTGAGATCACACGACCTCTACCACCTAAATCAGTTCTCTGGTGTAACAAAACTAAGCCGCAGCCACTGAAAAAACTGGAAAAGGCAAATGAACAAATAACAATGGCTCCAGAGGAACTGAGAGGAGCCCAAGCCCCCCGGGGGAGGAACCTGGCTAACCTCACAGAAATGCAGAGAAATATGCAAATGGTAAGCACAAAAACAGAAAATATCTTATCTGAAAGCAGAAGAAGAGGCAAGACTCAGCAAGCTTCCAAGTGAACCAGGAACCACAGTTGAAACTAGAACAATTGCTCACCGGCAACCATGATGGGAGGGAACCTCCCTTACATCAAGCCAGTCTGTGAATCCTGATTGCCAATCCTCATTGAATGGTTCAGTACTGTTTGTAACCACCAGAGGGAGCTTCTGCTCAGAATTCATTTCCAAAACATTCACAACAGATGGGGCCCAATCTGTCTAGACAGAAAAGTACAGGAAAGGATTCTTACTGCAATCAAAAAAAAAACCCTAAAAAGTACCAGCTCTTCTGATTGCAAAAACACCTGAGATCACACGATCTCTACCACCTAAATCAGATCTCTGGTGTAACAAAACTAAGCCGCAGCCACTGAAAAAACAGGAAAAAGCAAATGAACAAATAACAGTGGCTTCAGATAAACTGAGAGGAGCACAGGCCCCCAGGAGGGGACCCGGCTGACCTCCACAGAAGTGCAGGGAACTATGCAAAAAGCAAGCACAAAAATAAAAGCAGAAAATATCTTATCTGAAAGCAGAAGATGCAGGCAAGACTCAGCAAACTTCCAAATGAACCAGGAACCACAATTGAGACAAGAACAATTGCTCACCGGCGACCATCATGGGAGGGAACCTCCCTTATATCAGTCCAGTCCGTGATCCCAGATTGCCATTCCTCGCTGTGAGGTTCAGTACTGTCTGCAACCACCAGAGGGAGCCTCTGCTCAGAAACCATCTCCAGCACATTCATAACAGTGTAGCTATCTCTCCGGCTGTGATGAGGCGTCTAGGATCACCGTAGGTACGCTCCACGGCTACTTCTAGTGTTGCGGTTAGTTTAGGGTTCTGCAACCCAGTAGTTTCCAGCCTCTCTGGTGTATTGCTACTTTGGCTATTTTTGCTGTTTCTCCTCAGCTACCGAAACATAACAGGGGGCGCCAGAGAGCTGCAAGTTCCTAACCGGAACTGAAAGTGAAAGCGAAAGTTGTGTGGGGATTTATATATCACCCGACCATATACAGTATATAAATTCTTGACAACTGGGGGCAACCTTTCCCCCTGAACCAGTGAGATAGAGAGGTTAGATAGGGAGCAGAGTCGTGTGAAGATTAGGTCCTGTGTGTGACCATCTTTGTGAATGGCTACAGAAGACCATAGAGCGAAGCCGAAGGAGGAAGTGAGAGATAGAAGTTTAGTGACAGCTGAGAGGGAAGTGTCAATGGGGATGTTGAAGTCACCCATGATGATAGTGGGGATGTCAGTGGAGGGAATATGATGTAGCTTGGTGGTAAAGTTGTCGAAGAAGATGGTGGCTGGCCCTGGGGGCGGTAAATGACAGCCAGTTGGAGGTTGGTGGCAGAGTAGATGCGCACAGCGTGCACCTCAAAGGAAGAGAGGGTAAAAGAGGGTGGCAGTGAGATGTGGGTGTAGGAGCAGTTATCAGACAGGAGAAAACCAACTCCTCTGCCATGCTTGCTGCTGGGGTGGGAGTGTGGGAAAGGGGGAATCTACCATATGAAAGTGCATCTTGACAGGCTGTGTCAGAGGGGTGAGCCAGGTTTCGGTAATAGCGAGGAAGGAAAGTTTGTTAGTAATGAAAAGATCATGGATGTAGGAAAGTTTGTTGCAGACAAAACGAGTGTTCCATAGAGCTCCTGTTAGTGGGACTGGGGAAGCTGGGGCCGGGCGAATGGGTATAAGGTTGGAGAGGTTCCAGAAATTTGTTATAGATTGTGGATGGGAGGTAGAAATGATTGTGGGGATGCGGTGAGGACAGGCCAGGATGTAAAGGGGGGCCCAAGGGGCCCGGGCCCTGGTCCACCCACCAAGTGGGGGCCTACCACCAATATAGGGATAAATATCTCAAAACATGTAAAATACACGTCTCTTTGCTGTGAACCGTTTCTAATGATAAGGAACATTTAACAAAAGAGAAACTATTGAAACTGTAGGGACCTGGCTACGGTCCTACATCTCAGTGGCTGGCGCAGAGCGGCAGAGTCATGACACCTGACCTGTGTCAGCATCCACTGACCTGGCTAGTCCAGACTTCCTTAGTACCCTGTACCTAATACTTAGCTTATGGCATGCGGCATCCTTCTCCGATCCCAACAGAAGCTTCTAGCCAAAAGATATCAGCACTGAACTTTTCATGTACAAGCTTATCATTGAATAGGGTGTGCAGGACACTACCCCAAATAGTGAGATAGCTCTAAGGATATAACTAATTTTGATGGTAACAAACTGCAGTGGTGAGCGTTCCTTCTCAAAACTCAAATTAGTTGAAAATCGATTAAGGACATCCATGAAGCAGGAACGACTTGTAAATTTGGCTTTCATGAGGATCGAGTCAGATATACTGCGTGAATTGGACTTTAGTGACATTATTAGTGATTTTGCAGCACGAAAATCAAGGAAAGTGCCTGGATTGTAAAAAATGAATGATTTTACCTGAATTAGTCTGCGGAAATAATTTTTGTAAATAAACTTACGTTCGTTTCATTTTGTGTTTTTGCATTACATATTGCAACACCTTGAAAAATGGGCCTTCCTCCAAAATGGGCCCCGGGCCACCCACCTCTTAAATCCGGCCCTGGGTGAGGAGGGTCAGGATTTGGAGAGATATCACTGGCAGTGAGGAGGAGCAGAGTGATTGCAGGTGGGAGCAGGAGAGGGCATGAAGAGGTTGTCTGTGTTTGGAGTTACAAGATTGTATGTCCAGGAACAGTTCTGAGGAGGAGGTGAGATGAATGGGAAGAAGGGAGGGAGAAATTATCAGTTCCTTACTTGGTGTAGGGATTAGGAGGGTTAGCAGAAAGTGAAGGATCATAGGTGTGAGAGTGAAAACAATCAGAAACATTGTTTACAGTGACTATCCAGTTACCTTAAATTCCCTTCTGGTTCAACTCTGGATTACATTTTTCATTGCTCCACACACTTGTATGACGCACTGGGCAGTATAGGCCGTATTCAGTGTGGTGTCTTATATATACACTCCAGGCCGTATTCAGTGCAGCGTCTTATATACAGTATACACTCCAGGCCGTATACAGTGCAGGGTGCCAAATATATATATATACAGTACAGACCAAAAGTTTGGACACACCTTCTCATTCAAAGATTTTTCTGTATTTTCTTGACTATAAAAATTGTAGAATTACACTGAAGGCATCAAAACTATGAATTAACACATGTGGAATTATACATTACACTTTACAAAAAAGTGTGAAACAACTGAAAATATGTCTTATATTCTAGGTTCTTCAAAGTAGCCACCTTTTGCTTTGATTACTGCTTTGCACTCAGAAAAGGTGAACGGATGGATTCTACATGCCTAGTTCCCACCGTGAAGCATGGAGGAGGTGGTGTGATGGTGTGGGGGTGCTTTGTTGGTGACACTGTTGGGGATTTATTCAAACTTGAAGGCATAGTGAACCAGAATGGCTACTACAGCATCTTGCAGCAGCATGCTATTCCATCCGGTTTGCGTTTAGTTGGACCATTATTTATTTTTCAACAGGACAATGACCCCAAACACACCTCCAGGCTGTGTAAGGGCTATTTGACCAAGAAGGAGAGTGTTGGGGTGCTATGCCAGATGACCTGGCCTCCACAGTCACCAGACCTGAACCCAATCAAGATGGTTTGGGGTGAGCTGGACTGCTCACCGCTTCAATTTTAAATAAATCCCCAACAGTGTCACGAGCAAAGCACCCCCACACCATCACACCACCTCCTCCATGCTTCACGGTGGGAACCAGGCATGTAGAGTCCAGCCATTCACCTTTTCTGCGTGCAAAGCAGTAATCAAAGCAAAATGTGGCTACTTTGAAGAACCTAGAATATACGACATATTTTCAGTTGTTTCACACTTTTTTGTAAAGTGTAATGTATAATTCCACAAGTGTTAATACATAGTTTTGATGCCTTCAGTGTGATTCTACATTTTTCATAGTCATGAAAATACAGAAAAATCTTTGAATGAGAAGGTGTGTCCAAACTTTTGGTCTGTACTGTATATATATATAAAAAGTGTGTAACAACTGAAATTATGTCTTATATTCTAGATTCTTCAAAGTAGCCAGCTTTTGCTTTGTGACTGCTTTGCACACTCTTGGCATTCTCTTGATGATCTTCAAGAGGTAGTCACCGGGAATGGTTTTCTCTTCACAGGTGTGCCCTGTCAGGTTTAATAAGTGGGATTTCTGGCCTTGTAAATGGGGTTGGGACCATCATTTGTGTTGTGCAGAAGTCTGGTGGATACACAGCTGATAGTCCTACTGAATAGACTGTTAGAATTTGTATTATGGCAAGAAAAAAGCAGCTAAGTAAAGAAAAATAAGTGGCCATCATTACTTTAAGAAATGAAGGTCAGTCAGTCCGAAAAATTGGGAAAACTTTGAAAGTGTCCCAAGTGCAGTTGCAAAAACCATCAAGCGCTACAAAGAAACTGGCTCACATGAGGACCGCCCCAGGAAAGGAAGACCAAGAGTCACCTCTGCTTCTGAGGATAAGTTTATGCGAGTCACAAGCCTCAGAAATCGCAGGTTTACAGCAGCTCAGATTAGAGACCAAGTCAATGCCACACAGAGTTCTAGCAGCAGACACATCTCTACAACAACTGTTAAGAGGAGACTTTGTGCAGCAGGCCTTTATTGTAAAATAGCTGCTAGGAAACCACTGCTAAGGACAGGCAACAAGCAGAAGAGACTTGTTTGGGCTAAAGAACACAAGGAATGGAGATTAGGTCAGTGCTTTGGTCTGATGAGTCCAAATTTGAGATCTTTGGTTCCAACCACCTTGTCTTTGTGCAACGCAGAAAAGGTGAACGGATGGACTCTACAGTCATGGCGAAAAGTTTTGAGAATGACACAATATTATATTTTCACATGATCTGCTGCCCTCTGGTTTTTATGTGTGTTTGACAGATGTTTTTATCACAGACAGAAATATAATTGCAAACATATGAGTAACAAAAGCTTATATTGACAGTTAGAATGAGTTAATGCAGAAAGTCAATATTTGCAGTGTTGACCCTTCTTCTTCAGGACCTCTGCAATTCTCCCTGGCATGCTCTCAATCAACTTCTGGACCAAATCCTGACTGATAGCAGTCCATTCTTGCACAATCAATGCTTTCATTTTGTCAGAATTTTTAGGTTTTTGTTTGTCCACCCGTCTCTTGATGATTGACCACAAGTTCTCAATGGGATTAAGATCTGGGGAGTTTCCAGGCCATGGACCCAAAATCTCTATGTTTTGTTCCCTGAGCCATTTAGTTATCACCTTTGCTTTATGGCAAGGTGCTCCATCATGCTGGAAAAGGCATTGTTGATCGCCAAACTGCTCTTGGAGGGTTGGGAGAAGTTACTCTTGGAGGACATTCTGGTACCATTCTTTATTCATAGCTGTGTTTTTAGGCAAGACTGTGAGAGAGCCGATTCCCTTGGGTGAGAAGCAACCCCACACATGAATGGTTTCAGGATGCTTAACAGTTGGCATGAGACAAGACTGGTGGTAGCGCTCACCTTGTCTTCTCTGAATGAGGCATTTTCCTGATGTCCCAAACAATCGAAAAGGGGATTCATCAGAGAAAATAACTTTACCCCAGTCCTCAGCAGTCCACTGCCTGTACCTTTTGCAGAATATCAGTCTGTCCATGATGTTTTTTCTGGAGAGAAGTGGCTTCTTTGCTGCCCTCCTTGAGACCAGGCCTTGCTCCAAGAGTCTCCGCCTCACAGTGCGTGCAGATGCACTCACACCTGCCTGCTGCCATTCCTGAGCAAGCTCTGCACTGCTGGTAGCCCGATCCCGCAGCTGAAACACTTTTAAGAGACGGTCCTGGCGCTTGCTGGTCTTTCTTGGGCACCCTAAAGCCTTTTTGGCAACAATGGAACCTCTCTCCTTGAAGTTCTTGATGATGCGATAGATTGTTGACTGAGGTGCAATCTTTCTAGCTGCGATACTCTTCCCTGTTAGGCCATTTTTGTGCATTGCAATGATGACTGCACGTGTTTCTTTAGAGATAACCATGGTTAACAGAAGAGAAACAATGATGCCAAGCACCAGCCTCCTTTTAAAGTGTCCAGTGGTGTCATTCTTACTTAATCATGACAGATTGATCTCCAGCCATGTCCTCATCAACACCCATACCTGTGTTAATGGAGCAATCACTGAAAAGAGGTTAGCTGGTCCTTTTAAGGCAGGGCTGCAATGATGTTGAAATGTGTTTTGGGGGATAAAGTTCATTTTCTAGCCAAATATTTACTTTGCAAGTAATTGCTGTTAAGCTGATCACTCTTTATAACATTCTGGAGTATATGCAAATTGCCATTAGAAAAAGTGAAGCAGTAGACTTTGTAAAAATTAATATTTGTGTCATTCTCAAAACTTTTGTCCATGACTGTACATGCCTGGTTCCCACCGTGAAGCATGGAGGAGGTGGTGTGATGGTGTGGGGGTGCTTTGCTGGTGACACTGTTGGGGATTTATTCAAAATTGAAGGCATACTGAACCAGCATGGCTACCACAGCATCTTGCAGCAGCATGCTATTCCATCCGGTTTGCGTTTAGTTAGACCATCATTTATTTTTCAACAGGACAATGACCCCAAACACACCTCCAGGCTGTGTAAGGGCTATTTGACCAAGAAGGAGAGTGATGGGGTGCTACGCCAGATGACCTGGCCTCCA
>JARQOD010009807.1:9976-29835 GCA_033576555.1 Oophaga sylvatica
GATCCTAAAAATAAGCCATCAATGAAAAAAAGTAGTGGCTACTCTCCTTTACCAACTAAAGAAGGAGTGATAAAGTTTATTTCCATCATTCCTTTATAGGCATAGTGTTCCTTTAAGAAATCAACCAAAATCACTCATGCAAGTGACAAGAAGTACATAATCCTACATGATGCATAAGGTATACTGGCACTATGGCTAATTAGCTTTATGGCTTTCCTGGGATTTTAAGGTCTAATAGAGGAATGATAATCCCAGAGGAATAACTATACTGTCGCTACAGTCAACTGGTGCAATAATTCATTAGGAATGTGTAGGAATGTGTCAGTCATATGCGCTGGATCTGTATGAGCCATCAGCACTTCCGCTTCAGCAGTGGAATAGAGACCCTGAAATATGGCCATACAGATACTACCTTTATATTCTTATCAGCCCTTACAAACCACCCTTGGCACAAAATATGTATACGACCGAAGGAGCTTGTTGAAATTCTCCATTTTATTAATAATAATTTTATTTCTATAGCGCCAACATATTCCGCAGCACTTTACATTAGAGGGGACTTGTACAGACAATAGACATTACAGCATAACAATAAACACAGATCAAAGTAGATACCAAGAGGAATGAGGGCCCTGCTCGCAAGCTTACAATCTATGAGGAAAAAGGGGAGACACGAAAGGTGGTTGGTAACAATTGCTTTCATTGTTCGGACCATCCATAGGTAAGAATCGGGTGTTCCTGTAATGATGCATGAACCAGGTAAAAGCCAAAGTATGTAACAGTACAGACACAGAGGACTATTAAATGCATAAAGCGGGTGAGAACATGATACAAGGAACCTGGTTATGGTAAAAATTTTGAATGGGCCACACAGAGATAGTTAGATTAATGTGTTGAGGCGGTATGCCAGTCTGAACAAATGTGTTTTTAGGGCACGCTTAAAACTGTGGGGATTTTGGATTAATCGTATTAACCTGGGTAGTGCATTCCAAAGAATTGGCGCAGCATGTGAAAAGTCTTGGAAACGGGAGTGGGAGGTTCTGATTATTGAGGATGCTAACCTCAGGTCATTGGCAGAACGGAGGGCACGGGTAGGGGTGGTAGGCTGAGACGAGGGAGATGTAGGGTGGTGCTGAGCCATGGAGTGTTTTGTGGGTGAGGGTGATAAGTTTGCACTGGATTCTGTAGTGGATGGGTAACCAGTGTAATGACTGGCACAAGGTAGAGGCATCGGTGTAACAGTTGGTGAGGAATATGATCCTAGCTGCAGAATTCAAGACAGATTGGAGAGGGGAGAGTTTGGTAAGAGGGAGCCCAACTAATAGAGAGTTACAATAGTCCAGACGAGAATGAATAAGAGAAACAGTAAGAGTTTTTGCAGAGTCGAAAGTAAGAAATGGTCGAATTCTAGAAATGTTTTTGAGGTGGAGATAACAAGAGCGAGCCAGTGATCAGATGTGGGGGATGAATGAAAGCTTGGAATCAAGTATGACCCCAAGACAGCGGGCATGTTGCTGGGGAGTAATGGTGGAACCACACACGGAGATGGCAATGTCGGGCATAGGTAGGTTAGTAGAGGGAGGAAACACAAAGTGTTCAGGTTTTGACAGGTTCAGTTTCAGATAGAGGGAGGACATGATGTTAGAGACAGTGGTAAAACAATCACCGGTGTTTTCTAAAATGGCAGGTGTGATATCAGGAGAAGAAGTGTATAATTGGGTGTCATCAGCATAGAGACATAGAGATGGTACTGGAAACCAAATCTACTGATTGTTTGTCCAATAGGGGCAGTATACAAAGAGAAGAGGAGGGGGCCTAGGACTGATCCTTGAGGAACCCCAACAGTAAAGGGAAGATGAGAGGAGGAGAAGCCAGCAAAATATACAGTGAAGGAGTGGCTCGAGAGATAGGAGGAGAACCAGGAGAGAACGGTGTCCTTGAGGCCGATGGAGCGGAGCATAGTGAGGAGGAGCTGATGGTTCACAGTGTCGAATGCTGCGGAGAGATTCAAGAGAATTAGCAAGGAGTAGTGACCATTAGATTTAGCTGTTAGTAAATCATTAGAGACTTTAGTGAGGGCAGTTTCAGTAGAATGTAAAGAGCGGAAACCGGATTGTAGAGGGTCAAGAAGAGAGTTATCTGAGAGATAGTGGATAAGACGGGTGTGGACCAGGCGTTCCAGGAGTTTAGAGATGAAGGGAAGATTAGAGACAGGTCTATAGTTAGCGGCACAGTTTTGGTCGAGAGACGGTTTTTTAAGTAATGGATGTATGATGGCTTGCTTAAATGAGGAGGGACAGATACCGGAAGAGAGAGAGAGGTTGAATATTTTTGTCAGGTGAGTGGTGACAGCAGAGGAAAGGGACTGGAGGAGATGTGATGGAATGGAGTCACTGGTGCAAGAGGTCGGGCGAGAAGATGCAAGGAGCCTGATTACTTCTTCTGTGACTGGTTCAAAATCAGAGAGTGAGCTGGATGCAGTGGGGGAGGGAGGACAGTGCATGGTATGAGGGGGTTGGGAGATAATTTGCTGTCAAATTCACTTCCGGGTCATACATAGAGCACAGTTAGACCCAGAGAGTCTGAATCATCGCCACGTGACTCAGACGAGGAGTGAAGCGGCGCTGTAAACTGGAGAATACAGCGATCGGTGAGTATATTATATTAATACACCTAAACTACACTTGACGCGCACCACATGGTATTTCCAGGGTTATGGGGTACTCGGCACCGAGCCCATGAAAGTCTATGGGGAATGTCACTGGCAGCAGAGCTCGGTCCGTAGCCCTGGGCGGTCATGCAATGGGGGATATTTACAGGGGATTATAAAGATAGTTCGTGACGCCACCTGTGGTTTCTGATCAATTTGACCAGCGCTGCTAGATGAATCTTCTGAGGGGATGTTATTAGGCAGCTAGATGTTAAGTCCCCCACAGGTAGGACTGGTCCCTCGAAGTCTATGGTGTTGCAGGGTGCAGATAATAACGCAGTCACACACAATTCAGTCTCTTTCCATACCTTTACTGTTGTTGTTGGCAGGTATGTCCCGGGAAGCTGGTCAGGTTGGAGAATGCACATTCAGGGAATTGCTGAGCAGGTTTAAGGCCTCCTTTCTCCTTAATGTGTATGTGAGTCCTAACTTGCATAAAGTCAAGTTTAACTCCTCCTGTAGCAGCTACGCACCGGCCGACATTGTGGTAGAGCCTTTTCTATCTCTGATAATCAGATGTTGGAAAGAACTAAGTCGTGGTGGCTGATCAGGCCAACTCCGTCCCGTTCTCCCTGACTCCAGTTACGTATCAGCACTTGGGGCTACCTTCTGTGACTTGAAGTCCAGCAAGGCCTCTGGTGTTTCTTATTACTAGTCGTGAAGTTCTAGCAACGCTTCGGACCCCGGTGTCCGGATAACTAAGGGAAGGTGATCTGTCACCTAGGTCACTTGTCCTTCTTTCTCCACTCGCCTGTTGCCCTGCTCTTGCCCTTAAAATAAGCACGGTAGCAGTGGGTGTAGTCGTAAGCTTTCCTTCCAATGCTCACTGACCTGTTCTCAGTTGCCTCGTTGTATTAACTGCAGTAGTTCCCTTCCTTCTTTCCTTCCAGACTCTGTCCAGAGCAGCTCACAGGACGATTCGTCAGACTGTATACACGCTGTAGCTCCGAGAGTCACTTTCCACTTTCTAGAGAACACAGGCAGCTGACTCTGAGGTGACTGCTTCAGATTCAGATGTAACTCTGACTAGGCTAGAGTGATTCCCTTGCCCACTCGTACTAGCCTCCACTTCTGTATGAGGTGAGCTACAGGAGCTCTGTCATGTCTCAGTCTTATCTCCTCTCCCTCCAAGACTAGAATGTCGAATCCCCCTACTGCTACGTCACACCAACCTAAATAATCTAAGTGGCCCTCTGGTGGTAGTGTTGGGAAGTGTGCGTGAATGAATATCAGGCTTCACAATACCTTTCTTGTGCATTTTCCAGGAGACATGTGTACCAAGCGCAGCTGGGCCACACACACTACACCCACATTTACTCAGGATTAGGGGAGAAAGTTATTGGGAATACTTTTAACCCCTTTCTGTCATCGGACGTACTATCCCGTCCATGTGCCCTGGGACTTAATTCCCAAGGACGGGATAGTACGTCATAGGTGATCAGCTGCGCTCCCGGGGAAGCGCAGCTGATCGTGGCCAGGTGTCAGCTGTTTATCACAGCTGACACCCGGCACTATGTTCCAGGAGCGGTCATGGACCGCTCCCAGCACATTAACCCCTGGCACACTGCGATCAAAGATGATCGCAATGTGCCGGGGGCACAGGGAAGCATCGCGCAGGGAGGGGGCTCCCTGCGTGTTCCCCTGAGACCCCCAGAACAGAGCGATGTGTCTCGACCCGCACCACAATTGTGGGTTACCAGAGCAATGGGGTACTCAGAGCCGAGCCCATGGAAGTCTATGGGGTTGTCACAGGTAGCGCTGGCTCTGTCTGTGGCCCTGGCGGTCAGGCGTATGTTGGGGGGAATATTTACAGGGGATAGGTATATATACAGTTCGTGACGCCACCTGTAGTTCTCTGATCACTAAGACCAGCGCTGCTGTAGATCTCTGAGGGGATGGTGTGGCAGCTAGATGTCGGGTCCCCTACAGGTGGGACTCTTCCCTCAGGTCGATAGTTATGGTGGGGTTGTGCAGGGATGCAATCAAATAACTCAGTCTCACACATCCAGTGTCTTTCCATACCTTTTACTTGTCAGATGATAAGGCAGGTCCCAGGGAGGCTGGTCGGGTGGAGGATGTGCTTTGAGATGACAGCTGAACAGGTTATGGGCCTCCTTAACTTTCCAAAATGATGAGTCCAACCAGCATAAAGCCTGGTTCCCTCTAAGAACTCCAGCTTCTTCAAAGCTGTACTGCCCGGTCAGTTTTGTGGTCGGAGTCTTCCTTTGAGAGAGCTGGGTTCCTAATGTGGTCCTGCAGTGACTCAAAGTTCCCACTCTCCCTGACCCCAGTTACGTACCGACACTCCAAGGGCTGCTTTCTGTAACCTAAGGTCCAGTAAGCCTCTGGTTTTTCTATCACTATGCCTGGAGCTATAGTGACGCTTCGGTCCCCAGTGACCGGTGACAATGTGCAGGATAATCCAATCCTAAGGCACTTCTGAATTCCTTCCACTGCGCCTTTCGCCCTGTCCGCGCTTGTAGCATAAGCACTCCACACTTCCTAGGTAATGTAGGCTAGTCCCTTCTTGCTTCTTCCCAGAGCTTGCTAACAGGTGCTCAGTAATCTTCTAGTTCAGGAGCACGTCACTGAACTCCACTGTCCTTGGGACAGGAGACTGAAGGTCCTGCTGCTAACTCCTCTTTCTTCCTGCACAGACTGCACACAGGTGGGATGACTCACTCAGGAGCCACCCGGGCTAGACTCCTCTGTCCGAAGACAGGAAACAGACTCCTCTGTCCGAAGACAGGAAACAGACTCACTCTTTCACTGGCTAGATCTCACTAGCTATATATATCCTATGGGTGTGTCTAAGTGTGTGATGGAGTGAATGTTTATTGAGCATTAAACTGTTACCTCTCCGCACATCCTCCAGGGTACTGCGTGTGCCTTCACACCAGGGCTACACATTCCCCCATGGTAAAATACAGCACTCCCGGGCTGTGAAATACAAGAAGACATTTTGTTTTTGCATTAACCATAAACATTAACTCTTCCCATCCGGGAGGTAAGGATTTCTTGAACGTTGCATTAAAACAATAGGAAAAATACAAAAAGTATTAAAGCATCAAGGCATTCAATATATACACAGTATTCTTGTGAAGGACCCGCACCAAACCTTCAACGTGGGTCCTGGGTGGGCTGCAGGACATCTGAATGCAGACCTCGCTCAGTGCCACACCACACGGGTTTTATATTCAGAGGTAATTGAGGTGGTTTATGTAAAACCAACATAATGCACCTTAGTGCAACTATTTACAGGATACAGTTTTTGGGCTGGCTCAGTCCTCAACCTCAAAGTCCATTATAAGACACATTTTCAAATAATTCGCATTATATCAGATTCTATTTACTCAACTAGAGTATTCCCTATAAACTTGGTGCAAATATGCGACCACTTATCACATAAATACCATAAAGTGCAAAAACTCTCTTTATCTGCTTACCCAGCCGGGCATTCTATTTTTGGCAATATATGTAAACATTATATACTCATATCAATGGTGCAAACTATTTTCACTTTTATAAAAACTTATATACATCTTCTCAGCTGCGGTAAACCCTGTCTGGGTCCTACCGTTCTTCACATTTTCTTGCTAACTTCGGTTACACTTTCCATCCCGGGGCTGGAACGACACGATGATCCTTAGATCCCATGACAAATAGGTCGTGACCTGCTATCAGGGTTTGGGTCGCTACAGTCCTTGTGCGAACCGCTTGGGGCACGCCGGGCGCTCTCCTTGTGAGACGCTGTCTGCGTCGCTGTAATAACCACTTTCTCTCGTGATGCAGAAATAGTCGTCGTGCGCGACGTCGTGTAGACCGCTGATTGCGATGTGGAATGGTTCGCAGGTTGCGATGTAGTAGGAGGACAAGGTAGTGAAGAGTACGCAGGGGGCGCTTCCTACTGTGATATACTCTCCTGGGGCGATGCCGGGGCACGGCCTGATGCAGCGGTAGATTGTGACTGGGATGCGCTGGCAATGGTGACGTTACCTGCGTCAGGGACGGGGTCACGGACGATTGTGACATTAAGGGCATACCATCCCTTCATACCCCAGTGCCGTGTATAGGTTACTATGTCCCCATTAATTAGGTCCCTCCCGGGATGGCCGATGGGCAGGTGGGATTCTACGTCCCTGCGACTGACAAAGACCCCTGGGTAGAGGCCCGGTTCTCTAATGAAGCCCCAGCCCTTCCGGAGCTGGAACTCTGTCACACACTCCTGCCGCCGCGGTTCCCTTAGAGTACCTTTTTCCCTGTGGACACTTTCCTTGTCCGCAATCAGTTGTTCGTACTGCCGCTGCCGGTTCCGCTGCGCTTCCCGCTCTTCCTCCTGCCGGCGTCGCTGTTCCTCTTCGCAACGCTGCCACTCACATTCCCACTGGGCGGTGTAGGCGACGTCATCCAGGCGCGCCATCTCATCCCAGTCGACGTCTGGTAATGATGGACAGGACCCCTCCGGTGTCCCTACCGGGGATCGATCATCTGCTGCGGCCTCCTGGCCGGGCGGGCATTCCGGAACTGGCGGTACCTCCTCAACCTCCTTTGCTTCCACCGCTCCATCGGTAGGTTCAGGGTCGGTCCTTTTGGGGGTAGCCTCCGGTTGCTCCTTAGCCTTGGGCAGCAGAAGTTTTGGTAATTCAAATCGTGGGGGGTCGTCAAGGGGAGAGAACACCGCGTCCCACAGCCGCCGCTGCATCTGGGTACGCCGGCGTCTCTCGATCTCTTCTTCGCCAGGTTGTTGCAAAACCATCTTCTTCAATCTTGCATTTTCCTCTTTAGTCTCCAGCAATGCTTGCTGCAGGTGCAGGACCACGGATGGTTCCGGTTCTAGTGGCAGCTTGGCTGGGGAACGGGGCCTGCCTTCCTCCGCTTCCCTGCTCGGCTGCACACGTCCTGCCTCCATGATGTTCCAGAACACACTCTCTTCTTCTACTAGAGCCGTCCGGTCTCTTCCGTGGAGGCGGGGTTTGCGTCTCCTCCTCCTCGCCGGGAAGGTGAAGAGGAGGCGGACCTCCTTTGCTGTAGGGCAGGATCGCATATTGTAATAGCACTTTGAGAGGGCAGGCATTCTCTTCGCGCCACAGGGGGGGCACACGCCCACGAATCCACGCCCACCTTCTTCTCCAGCGCCTGAGGGCGCGAATTTGGCGGCAAAATGGCAGATTTTAGCGCCAAAAATAGCAAACAGTCCTTTTTCACAAAAACACCTCCACAGGCACACAGGGCTCGCAATTCTGCGAGTTTTGCATCCTGTTCGTGACGCCAAGTTGTCTCTACCCGCACCACAATTGTGGGTTACCAGAGCAATGGGGTACTCAGAGCCGAGCCCATGGAAGTCTATGGGGTTGTCACAGGTAGCGCTGGCTCGGTCTGTGGCCCTGGCGGTCAGGCGTATGTTGGGGGGAATATTTACAGGGGATAGGTATATATACAGTTCGTGACGCCACCTGTAGTTCTCTGATCACTAAGACCAGCGCTGCTGTAGATCTCTGAGGGGATGGTGTGGCAGCTAGATGTCGGGTCCCCTACAGGTGGGACTCTTCCCTCAGGTCGATAGTTATGGTGGGGTTGTGCAGGGATGCAATCAAATAACTCAGTCTCACACATCCAGTGTCTTTCCATACCTTTTACTTGTCAGATGATAAGGCAGGTCCCAGGGGGGCTGGTCGGGTGGAGGATGTGCTTTGAGATGACAGCTGAACAGGTTATGGGCCTCCTTAACTTTCCAAAATGATGAGTCCAACCAGCATAAAGCCTGGTTCCCTCTAAGAACTCCAGCTTCTTCAAAGCTGTACTGCCCGGTCAGTTTTGTGGTCGGAGTCTTCCTTTGAGAGAGCTGGGTTCCTAATGTGGTCCTGCAGTGACTCAAAGTTCCCACTCTCCCTGACCCCAGTTACGTACCGACACTCCAAGGGCTGCTTTCTGTAACCTAAGGTCCAGTAAGCCTCTGGTTTGTCTATCACTATGCCTGGAGCTATAGTGACGCTTCGGTCCCCAGTGACCGGTGACAATGTGCAGGATAATCCAATCCTAAGGCACTTCTGAATTCCTTCCACTGCGCCTTTCGCCCTGTCCGCGCTTGTAGCATAAGCACTCCACACTTCCTAGGTAATGTAGGCTAGTCCCTTCTTGCTTCTTCCCAGAGCTTGCTAACAGGTGCTCAGTAATCTTCTAGTTCAGGAGCACGTCACTGAACTCCACTGTCCTTGGAACAGGAGACTGAAGGTCCTGCTGCTAACTCCTCTTTCTTCCTGCACAGACTGCACACAGGTGGGATGACTCACTCAGGAGCCACCCGGGCTAGACTCCTCTGTCCGAAGACAGGAAACAGACTCCTCTGTCCGAAGACAGAAAACAGACTCACTCTTTCACTGGCTAGATCTCACTAGCTATATATATCCTATGGGTGTGTCTAAGTGTGTGATGGAGTGAATGTTTATTGAGCATTAAACTGTTACCTCTCCGCACATCCTCCAGGGTACTGCGTGTGCCTTCACACCAGGGCTACACAGATGTATCGCGCTATTTCGAGGGACCCTCCTCCCTGCAGGACCCCGGATCCAAGATGGCCGCGGGGTCCTTCTGGGTCCTGCAGGATGGAGTGTTGTGAATGGGTTTGAGATGAGTTCTGAGCAGAGGCTCCCTCTGGTGGTTACAAGCGGTACTAGTGAGGATTGGGAATCAGGTGTTACTGATTGGTCTTATTTAAGGGAATCATTTTCCCATCAGGGTTGCCGGTGATCAATTGTTCTGGTCTGAATCCTTCTTTCCAGTTTCCCTTGTAGCCTGCTGTGTCGTGTCTGCATCTCCTGCTATCAGATAAGACAATTTCTTATTTTGTGTTTTTGCTATATTTTTGCATTTTGTCCTGCACTTCTGTGGGGGCCTTCAGGGTCCCCTCCGGGGGCTTTTGCCCTCTCAGTTTAGTCCAGCCACTGTGTTTTGTACTTTTGCTTTTTCCAGTTTTTTCAGTGGCTGCTGTTTTTGTTACACCAGAGAACTAATTTAGGTGGTAGAGGTCGTGTGATCTCAGGTGATTTTGAAATTAGTAGAGTTGGTGTTTTTCAGGGTTTTCTGGATTGCAGTAAGTACCCTTCCTGTCCTTTTCTATTTAGATAGTTTGGGCCCCAGCGTTTGCTCATACTATTTTCTTTCTGTGTCAGTATTTCCTCTTGTCTAACCGCCATTACATGTTTGGGGGCTTTCTATTATCTTTGGGGTTCTGCTCCGGGGCAGATAGCTTTCCTATTTCTATCTTTAGGTGTAGTTAGTTTCTCAGGCTGTGACGAGGCGTCTAGGACCATCGTAGGAACGCTCCACGGCTGCCTCTAGTTGTGGTGGTTAGTCAGGGTACTGCAATCCCATAGATTCCAACTGCTCTGGTGTATTTCCTTTTTTACCTGCACTCCTCAGCTACCGTAACATAACAGTATCACCGGCCATAAAAATTGTATGGTACTCACAGAAGGGAAAAAATATTTTGAAGGAAGAAAAGTTGTCAGAGATATTTTTCTGTTTGTTGCATTTTTTTTTTTTTCCCTCTGTATCTCTGGGTGCTGGGGAGGATCTTTTCTCCCAATGGAGTTTGCACAGTTGTCTGGCCGTGTGGATCAGCTTGCCACTGAGGTTCAGAGTATTGCTGCATATCTTGCTAGGTTGCCTGTTGTGGAACCTAGGATCCCCATGCCAGATTTGTTTTTAGGGGATCGAGCTAAGTTTCAGAATTTCAAAAATAATTGTAAATTGTTTCTTGCCTTAAAATCTAAGTCCTCAGGAAACGCAGCGCAGCAGGTTCAAATTGTCATCTCTCTCCTGCGCGGCGATCCTCAGGATTGGGCTTTTTCCCTGACACCTGGGGATCCTGTTTTGAGTGATGTTGATGCATTTTTTCAGGCTTTGGGGTTATTGTACGATGAGCCTAATGTCACTGATCAAGCTGAAAAAGCCTTGTTGGCATTAAATCAGGGGCTTGATGACGCTGAGTTATACTGTCAGAGATTCCGTAGGTGGGCAGTCCTGACCAAATGGAATGACGACGCTTTGGCGGCCCTTTTCCGGAAGGGTCTGTCGGATAATGTAAAGGATGTTATGGTGGGATTCCCTGTCCCCTCTGGTCTCAATGATTCTATGTCATTAGCGATTCAAATTGACAGACGTTTGCGTGAGCGGAGAAGTATGCGTGGAGTGGTGTTGCCTTGTGAGCCAGCTGCTGAGCCCATGCAGTGTGATGGAGTGGTGTCTGGGGCACAGCGTCATGAGTTTCGAAAGCGCAATGGGTTATGTTTCTACTGTGGTGATGCCTCTCATGCTATTTCAGTCTGCCCTAAGCGGGGAAGACGTTTTGCACGCTCAGTTGTCTTGGGTAGTGTTCAGACTAAGTTTTTATTAACTGTCACTCTGATATGCTCTCTGTCCTCATTTTCTGCTCAGGCTTTCGTTGATTCTGGAGCAGCTATTAACCTGATGGATTATGATTTTGCTAAACGTTGTGGATTTCCCTTGATACCCCTACAGAAGTCTATTCCCCTACTGGGGATCGATTCTACCCCTTTGGCTGAGAATAAACCCCAGTTTTCTACTCAGGTGATAATGAGGGTTGAACCTGATCACCAGGAGTGCTGCAAATTTTTGGTTCTATATAATCTGCATGACATTATCGTGCTGGGTTTCCCTTGGTTACAGTCTCATAATCCTGTTTTGGATTGGAAATCTGTGTCTGTAACCAGTTGGGGCTGCCAATGTGTTAATACCAACACTCCTGTTTTTTCTGCCTCCCCCCAGGCTGAGGATGTTCCTGACTTTTTGTTTGATTTTTCTGATGTGTTTAGCGAAAGTAAATCTGCATCCTTACCTCCCCATAGGAGCTATGACTGCGCTATTGAATTAGTGCCAGGTAGTAAATTCCCTAAGGGTCGCCTTTTTAACTTGTCTGTACCTGAACATGACGCTATGCGGTCTTATATCAAGGAATCATTGGAGAAGGGTCATATCAGACCATCCTCTTCACCCTTAGGTGCCGGTTTTTTCTTTGTGGCCAAAAAAGATGGTTCATTAAGGCCGTGTATTGATTATCGTCTCTTGAACAATATTACTGTGAAATATCAATACCCGTTACCCTTGATTTCTGACCTGTTTTCCAGGGTGAAAAACGCTACTTGGTTTACCAAGCTTGACCTCAGGGGGGCGTATAACCTTATTCGCATTAAGCACGGGGATGAATGGAAGACGGCATTTAACACCCCTGAAGGGCATTTTGAGTACCTTGTGATGCCCTTTGGGCTCACTAATGCTCCTTCCGTCTTCCAGTCCTTCATGAATGACATTTTCAGGGATTTTGTGGACAAGTTTCTGATTGTTTATTTGGATGATATCTTGATTTTTTCTAATGACTGGGACTCTCATGTGAAACATGTTCGAACTGTATTCCAGATTTTGAGAGAGAATGCTCTGTATGTGAAGGGATCAAAGTGTCTTTTTGGCGTACAGAAGATCTCATTTCTGGGATTCATTTTGTCCCCATCTGTTATTGAAATGGACCCGGTCAAGGTTCAGGCCATCTGTGATTGGGTCCAACCTACTTCATTAAAGGCTCTTCAGAGATTTTTGGGTTTTGCCAATTTTTATCGTAAATTTATTGGTAATTTCTCTGTTATTGTTAAACCATTAACTGATTTGACCAGAAAGGTTCTGATGTGGTGAATTGGCCTCCTGAGGCAGTCTCTGCGTTTCAGGAACTTAAGCAGAGATTCACTTCTGCTCCTGTTCTAACGGCAGCCTGATGTTTCTCTGCCATTTCAGGTGGAGGTTGATGCCTCTGAAATTGGGGCAGGTGCCGTTTTGTCCCAAAAAGATCCAGAGACCTCTAAAAGTAACCCTTGTGCCTTTTTCTCTCGAAAATTTTCTCCTACTGAACGTAATTATGACGTGGGTAATCGGGAGTTATTGGCCATGAAGTGGGCTTTTGAAGAGTGGAGACATTGGCTGGAGGGAGCCAAACATCAGGTGGTGGTCCTTACGGACCATAAGAATCTGGTCTATCTGGAATCTGCCAAGCGACTCAATCCTAGACAGGCCAGGTGGGCCTTGTTTTTCACACGTTTTAATTTTGTGGTTTCCTTTCTTCCTGGCACTAAGAATGTTAAGGCGGATGCCCTCTCGAGGAGTTTCCTTGCGGACTCTCCTGAGCTATCTGATCCCTCTGTTATTTTGAAGGAGGGTGTAGTTCTTTCAGCCATCTCGCCCAATTTGAGACTTGCTCTGGAGGGGTGTCAGGAGGATAGGCCCGAGCGCTGCCCTGTTGGAAAATTGTTTGTCCCGGACCAATGGAAAAAGAGTGTGATGTCTGAGATTCATTGTTCCGCATTGGCTGGGCATCCCGGAATTTTTGGTACCAGAGACTTGGTTAATCGGTCCTTTTGGTGGCCTACCTTGTCTCGCGATGTCAGGGAATTTGTGCAGTCCTGCGGGACTTGCTCTCGCTCCAAGCCTTGCTCTCGCTCTAGTGGTTTGTTGATGCCATTGCCTGTGCCCAAGAGACCATGGACCCATATCTCTATGGATTTCATTTCCGATCTTCCTGTTTCTCAGAGAATGACCACCATCTGGGTAATTTGTGATAGGTTTTCCAAAATGATACATCTTGTGCCATTACCTAAGTTGCCTTCCTCCTCTGAATTGGTGCCGTTGTTCCTTCAGCACGTGGTTCGTTTACACGGCATTCCTGAGAACATTGTGTCTGACAGAGGAGTCCAGTTTGTTTCCAGATTTTGGAGGACTTTTTGTTCTAAACTGGGTGTTCAATTGTCTTTCTCCTCGGCATTTCATCCTCAGACCAATGGTCAAACTGAGAGAACAAACCAGACATTGGAGACTTATCTAAGATGCTTTGTGTCTGCTGATCAGGATGACTGGGTCTCTTTTTTGCCTTTGGCTGAGTTTGCTCTTAATAATAGGGCTAGCTCTGCCACTTTGATGTCTCCGTTTTTCTGTAATTCTGGGTTTCACCCTCGATTTTCTTCAGGACAGACGGAGGCTTCTGTCTGTCCAGGTGTTGACTCTGTTGTTGAGCGTATGCAGCAGATTTGGGACCAGGTAGTGGAGAGGTTGTCCCTCTCTCAGGAGAAGGCCCAGCGGTTTGCTAACCGGCATAGGACTGATGGTCCTCGGTTTAAAGTGGGGGACTTGGTCTGGTTGTCCTCAAAGAATATTCCTATGAGAGTAGCATCTCCTAAATTTAAGCCTAGGTTCATTGGACCTTATAAGATCATGGAGATTATTAATCCTGTTTCTTTTCGTTTGCTTCTTCCAGGGACATTTAAGATCCATAACGTGTTCCACAAGTCCTTGTTGAAGAGGTTTGTTGAGCCAGTGGTTCCTGCTGCTGTGCCTCCTGACCCTGTTTTGGTTGAGGGCAATCTGGAGTATGTGGTTGAGAAAATATTGGATTCTCGTTTTTCTAGACGAAGACTCCAGTATTTGGTTAAATGGAGAGGTTATGGTCAGGAAGATAATTCTTGGGTGTTTGCTTCGGACATCCATGCTAGGAGACTTATCCGTGCGTATCATAGAACTCATCCTGACCGACCTGGTTGCTCAAATGAGGGTTCGGTGACCCCTCCTCAAGGGGGGGGTACTGTTGTGAATGGGTTTGAGATGAGTTCTGAGCAGAGGCTCCCTCTGGTGGTTACAAGCGGTACTAGTGAGGATTGGGAATCAGGTGTTACTGATTGGTCTTATTTAAGGGAATCATTTTCCCATCAGGGTTGCCGGTGATCAATTGTTCTGGTCTGAATCCTTCTTTCCAGTTTCCCTTGTAGCCTGCTGTGTCGTGTCTGCATCTCCTGCTATCAGATAAGACAATTTCTTATTTTGTGTTTTTGCTATATTTTTGCATTTTGTCCTGCACTTCTGTGGGGGCCTTCAGGGTCCCCTCCGGGGGCTTTTGCCCTCTCAGTTTAGTCCAGCCACTGTGTTTTGTACTTTTGCTTTTTCCAGTTTTTTCAGTGGCTGCTGTTTTTGTTACACCAGAGAACTAATTTAGGTGGTAGAGGTCGTGTGATCTCAGGTGATTTTGAAATTAGTAGAGTTGGTGTTTTTCAGGGTTTTCTGGGATTGCAGTAAGTACCCTTCCTGTCCTTTTTTATTTAGATAGTTTGGGCCCCAGCGTTTGCTCATACTATTTTCTTTCTGTGTCAGTATTTCCTCTTGTCTAACCGCCATTACATGTTTGGGGGCTTTCTATTATCTTTGGGGTTCTGCTCCGGGGCAGATAGCTTTCCTATTTCTATCTTTAGGTGTAGTTAGTTTCTCAGGCTGTGACGAGGCGTCTAGGACCATCGTAGGAACGCTCCACGGCTGCCTCTAGTTGTGGTGGTTAGTCAGGGTACTGCAATCCCATAGATTCCAACTGCTCTGGTGTATTTCCTTTTTTACCTGCACTCCTCAGCTACCGTAACATAACAATGGAGGCTTCCTCAGTGCCTGCTGTGAGCAGGCGCTGAGAAAGCCTGCAGCAGTGCCAGTGAGATCGCTGGTCTGACAGAGTGCAGTGCACTCTGTCAGACCAGCGATCTGACATTATACAGTGATGTCCCACCCTGGGACAATGTAAAAAAGTAAAAAAAATAAAAATAAACATGGGTTAAAAAAAATTCATAAATAATGAAAAAAAAAATATTCCCCAATAAATTCATTTCTTTAATGTAAAAAAACCCCTCAACAATAAAAGTACACATATTTAGTATCGCCGCGTCTGTAACGACCTGCCCTATAAAACTGTCCCACTAGTTAACCCCCTTAGTGAACCCCTTAAAAAAAACAAGGCAAAAAAAAATGCTTTATCATCATTCCGCTGAACAAAAAGTGGAATAACACGCGATCAAAAAGACGGATATAATAAAACATGGTACCGCTGAAAATGTCATCTTATCCCGCAAAAAATGAGCCACCATACAGCATCATCAGCGAAAAAATAAAAAAACTTATAGCTCGCAGAATAAAGAGATGCAAAAACAATTATTTTTTATATATAATTGTTTTTATTGTATAAAAACGCCAAAACATAAAAAAAATATATAAATGAGGTATCGCCGTAATCGTACTAACCCAAAGAATAAAACCACATTATCGATTTTATCACACGCGGAACGGTATAAACGCCCCCCAAAAGAAATTTATGAATTGCTTGTTTTTGTTCATTCTGCCTCCCAAAAATCGTAATAAAAAGCGATCAAGAAATGTCATGTGCCCAAAAATGGTACCAATGAAAACGTCAACTCATCCCGCAAAAAATAAGGCCTCATATGATTCTGTGGGCCAAAATATGGAAAAATTATAGCTCTCAAAATGTGATGATGCAAAAAACATTTTTTGCAATAAAAGCGTCTTTTAGCGTGACAGCTGCCAAACATAAAAACCCGCTATAAATAGTAAATCAAACCCCCCTTTATCACCCCCTTAGTTAGGGAAAAATAATAAAATTTAAAAAAATCTATTTATTTCCATTTTCCCATTAGGGTTAGGATTGGGGCTAAAGTTAGGGTTAAAGTTGGGGCAAAAGTTAGGGTTAGGGTTAGGGTTGGGATTAGGGTTAGGGGTGTGTTAGGTTTGTGGTTAGGGTTATGGTTAGGGTTGGGACTAGGGTTAGGGGTGTGTTGGGGTTAGGCCTCTTTCACATTTCCGGCGGGCGCCTGGCGGCGCCCCCGGCATTTTGCTGCAGCGCCGCATCTGAAAATCTGATGCGCCGCATGCGACTTTTTTCGCATTGACATGCATTAGCGCCGGATGGCGCCGCATGTCAATGCGTTGCATGCGGTTTTGTCCGGATGCGGCGCAAATGTACATTGCAGCGTCCGGAAAAAACGCTGCATGTAACGTTTTTTGTTTTTTGCCGGATGGTTTCTGATCTCTCCAAGCATCAGAAACCATCCGGCAAAAAAACGCATTTTGGCCGCCGGAAGTGTGAAAGGTTTTCAGATGCGGCGCTGCGGCAAAATGCCGGGGGCGCCGCAAGGCGCCCGCCGGAAATGTGAAACTAGCCTTAGGGTTGGAGTTAGAATTGGGGGGTTTCCACTGTTTAGGCACATCAGGGGCTCTCCAAACGTGACTGTCACGATCCACATTTTATCTGTGGCAGATCTCTCTGTGCATGTTGAAACCTTTTTCCTGTCTGTCCAGCAAGGGGGGGGGGGATTAATCTCAGTCTTTGCCCCAGTGGCCGCTGGTGGAATTGCATGCCTGATTACTTGTCAGGAGTAGGTGGCGACCACTCCCACTTCCTTTATAAGGTCACCTGAGTTGTCAGCTGGTGTTAGTAATATTGCTTTCTCTGGAGACCAACCT
Organism: Oophaga sylvatica; assembly: GCA_033576555.1. Taxonomy (NCBI): domain Eukaryota; kingdom Metazoa; phylum Chordata; class Amphibia; order Anura; family Dendrobatidae; genus Oophaga; species Oophaga sylvatica. Next base: position 27,033 of record JARQOD010009807.1, read on the forward strand.
AGCTGGAGCCAGGAGCTGCTGAGAGCAGTGGTGCCTCAGTTGCTTCCCTCATCTGGGGCCTTACTCTGCTGTGCGGAGCTAACAGCAGAGAAAGCTAAGTGTTTATTGTTTAGCTGATTAACCCTTAAGTGTCTGTCTTTCCTTTTGGTTGTTTTTGTTGTAATTCACATTATTCCCTGTCTCACCTCTGGGGGAGAGGGTTCGTGGGTTTAGCTCAGGGCTAAACAGGAGACAGGGACAGGTCGGGGACTTGGACCTCGCTACCATTAAGCGTACCTCCAAGTTAAGGAAATACAGGTCCTCCCTTATCTTTAGGGGCAGTTCAGGGGCCTGGGTTCCTTGTCCCCTGCATTTCTACAACTGCCCCGTGACAGTGACATGGCGTCTGATCTCAATTCCAGCCAATTCTGCGTTGAAAAAGTCAAACGGTGCTCCTTCCTTTCTGAGCTCTGCCGTGCGCCCAAACAGTAGTTTACCCCCACATATGGGGTATCAGCGTACTCAGGACAAATTGCACAAAAACTCTTGTGGTCCAATTTTTTCTGTTACCTTTGGAAAAATAAAAAATTGGGGGCGAAAATATCATTTTTGTGGAAAAAAATATGATTTTTTTATTTTATGGCTCTACGTTATAAACTTGTGTGACGCACTTGGGGGTTCAAAGTTCTCACCACACATCTAGATAAGTTCCTTGGGGGGTCTAGTTTCCAAAATGGGGTCACTTGTGGGGGTTTCCACTGTTTAGGCACATCAGGGGCTCTCCAAACAGACATGACGCCTGCAGTGCAGACTATTCCATCAAAGTCTGCAATGCAAAATGTCACTACTTCCCTTCTGAGCCCCGACGTGTGCCCATACAGTAGTTTTCTCCCAGCGTACTCAGGACAAATTGAACAACAACTTTTTGGGTCCAATTTCTCCTGTTACCCTTGGGAAAATAAAAAACTGGGGACTAAAAGATCATGTTTGTGGAAAAAATATTATTTTTGTATTTTCACACCACATATCTAGATAATTTTCTTTGGGGGGTCTAGTTTCCAAAATGGGGTCACTTGTGGGGGGTTTCCACTGTTTAGGCACATCAGGGGCTCTCCAAACGTAACATGGCGTCTAATCTCGATTCCAGCCAATTTTGGTTTGAAAAAGTCAAATGGTGCTCCTTCCCTTCCGAGCTCTGCCGTGCGCCCAAACAGTGGTTCCCCCCCACATATGGGGTATCAGCGTACTTAGGGCAAACAGGACAACAACTTTTGTGGTACAATTTCTCCTGTTACCCTTGGGAAAATAAAAAATTGGTGACTAAATTTTTTTTTGGTGAGAAAAAAATAGGATTTTTTATTTTCATACCCAGGCATTATAAACTTGTGTGAAGCACTTGGGGGTTCAAAGTGCTCACCACAGATCTTGATAAGTTCCTTAGGGGGTCTACTTTCCAAAATGGAGTCACTTGTGGGGGGTTTCCACTGTTTAGGCACATCAGCGGCTCTGCAAACTGAACATGACACCCATCAAAGTCTGCATTCCAAAACGTCATTACTTCCTTTCCGAGCCCTGCCGTGCGCCCAAACAGTTTTTCCCCCCACATATGGGGTATCAGCGTACTCAGGACAAATTGGACAACAACTTTTGGGGTCCAATTTCCTTGGAAAAAATCAAAAACTGGGGACTAAAAAATCATTTTTGTGGAAAAAAAATTTTTTCACACCCAGGCATTATAAACTTTAGTGAAACACTTGGGGGTTCAAAGTGCTCACAACAGATCTAGATAAGTTCCTTAGGGGGTCAAGTTTCCAAAATGGTGTCAGTTGTGGGGGGTTTCCACTGTTTAGGCACATCAGGGGCTCTCCAAATGGGACATGGCGTCCAATCTCAATTCCAGCCAATTTTGGTTAGAAAAAGTCAAACGGCGCTCCTTCCCTTCCGAGCCCTGCGTGCAGCCAGACAGTGATTTTCCTCCACATATGGGGTATCGGCGTACCCAGGAGAAATTGCACAACAACTTTATCTGTCCATTTTCTCCTTTTACCCTTGTTGAAATAAAAAAATTGTTTGTAAAACATCATTTTTGTGACTAAAAAGTGAAATGTTCATTTTTTCCTTCCATGTTGCTTCAGTTCCTATGAAGCACCTGAAGGGTTAATAAACTTCTTGAATGTGGTTTTGAGTACCTTGAGGGGTCCAGTTTTTAGAATGGTGTCACTTTTGGGTTTTTTCTGCCATATAGACCCCTCAAAGTGACTTCAAATGTGAGGTGGTCCCTAAAAAAAATGGTTTTGTAAATTTTGTTGTAAAAATGAGAAATCGCTGGTCAACTTTTAACCCTTATAACTTCCTAACAGAAAAAAAATTTGGCTCCAAAATTGTGCTGATGTAAAGTAGACATGTGGGGAATGTTATTTAGTAAATGAAGGAAAAAGGGATCCAGCTTCAATAAAATCTTCATCTTTATTGATTCATAAAAACATGAATAATGGCATGCTCCTGGACAAGCTCAGGACAAGGCTACGCGTTTCGATCACAGGGATCTTTATCACAGCTGACATATTCAGACAAAGGCACATATTTAAGACAAAGGAAGACCAATCACGATCAGAAAAAATGTCATGTGATTTTTGACAAGTCCTTTAACAATTTTCACATAACGAATAAAGAAAAAAAAAAAAAAAATTCTGGTATATTCACCCAAAGGAATCGATTTAATAGTATGTTTGGGGTGACTGCTTGCTGCATGCAAGATAGAATTACGTGCACTACTTGCAATTTATCTTATATAGGCTGCACTACTAGGAAACTAAAAATCAGG
>JARQOD010009808.1:5000-29835 GCA_033576555.1 Oophaga sylvatica
CCTTTAAAACCCCCCCCAAAAAATTAAAAAAAAAACCCCCCCCCCTTTTCCCCAAAAGGGGGGCCCCCCCGGGTTTTGGGAAAAAAACCCCCCCCAAAAAAAAGGGGGTTTTTTGGGGGTTTTTGGGGGGGGAAAAAAAAAAAAGGGGCCAAACCAAAAAAAAAAAAAAAGGGGGGGAAAAACCCCCGGGGGGGGGTTTTTTTTTTTTTTTGGGGGGGGGGGGGGGGGGGGGGTTTTTTGGGGGCCCCCCCCCCCCAAAAAACCCGGAAAAAAGGAAAAAAACAAAAAAATTTTTTTTTCCCCCCCAAGTTTTAAAAGAAAAAAAAGGGGGGCCCAAAAGGGGGGAAAAAACCCAGTAAAAAAAAAAAAAAAAACTTGGGGGGGCCCCAAAAAAAAACCCCCCAAAAAAAGGGGGGGGGGGGGGGGGGGGGGGGGGGGGGGGAAAAAAAAAGGGCCCCCGGGGGGGGGTTTTTTTTCCCCCTTTAAAAAAAACCCCCCAACCCAAAAAAAGGGCCCAAAAAAACCCCCCCCCCCTTTTTTTTTTCCCTTCCCCCCCAAAAAAAAAAAACCCCCCAAAAAAAATTTTTAAAAATTTTTTGGGGGGGGGGGGGGGGAAAAAAAGAAAAAAAAAAAATTTAAAAAAAACCCCGGGGTTGGGCCCCCCCCCTTTTTTTTTTTTTCCCCTGGGGGGGGGGGGGGGGGGGGGGTTTTTTTTGGGGGGGGGAAAAAAAGGGGGGGGGGTTTTTTTTTAAAAAAAAAAAAAAAACCCCGGGGGTTTGGGGGGAAAAACCCCCCCCCCCCCCCAAAAAAAAAAAAAAATTTTGGGCCCACAAAAAAATTTGGGGCCCCCCCCAAAAAAACCTGGAAAAAAAAACCCCCCTTTTTTTTAAAAAAAAAAAACCAAAGGCCCTTTGGGCCCCCCCCCCCCGGGGGGGCCCCGGAAAAGGAAAAGGGAAAATTTAAAAAAAAAAAAAAAAGGGGGTCCCCAAACCAAAAAACCCCCCAAAAATTAAAAATTTTAAAAAACCGGGGGGGGGTTTTGGGGGGGGGGGGAAAAAAAAATTTTTTTTTAAAATTCCCCAAAAAAACCCCCGGGGGTTTCCCCCCCCCGGGGGGTTTTGGGGGTTTTTTAAAGACCCCCCCCTTTTTTAAAGGGGGGGGGGGGGCCCCCGGGGGGGGGGGGGGAAAAAAAACCCCCCCCCCCCCTTTTTTTTAAAAAAAAAAAAAAAACCCCCCCCCCCAAAAAAAAATTTTTTCCCCCTTTTTCCGGGGGGGAAAAAGGGGGGGGGAAAAAAAAAAACCCCCCCGGGGCCGGGGGGAAAAAAAAAAACCCCCCCCGCCAAAAATTTCCCAAAAACCCCCCCTTTTTGGGGAAAAAAAAATTTCCTTTTCCCGGGGAAAGGGGGAAAGGCCCCCCAAAATTTAAGGGGGGGAAAAAAAAATTTAAAAAAAAATTGCCTTTCCCATTTTTTTGGGGAAACCCTTTTAAAAAAAGGGGGGGGGGGGGGGGGGGGGCCCCCCCCAAAAAAGGGGGAGGGGGAAAAAAACCAAAACCCCCCCTTTTCCCCCCCCCCCAAAATTTGGGGGGAAAAATTTTTTTTTTAAAAAAAAAACCCAAGGGGGGGGGGGGGGGAAAAAAAAGGGGCCCCCCCGGCCCAAAAATTTAAAAAATTTTTTTTTTTTTTGGGGGGGGGGGGGGGGGGGGGGGGGGGTTTTTGGGGAAAAAAAAAAATTTTTTTTTAAAAAAACCCCCCCCTTTTTCCCATGTAATTTAAAGGGGGGGGGGGGGGGGTTTTTTGGGATTTTTAAAAAAACCTCAAAAACCAACCCCCCCCCAAAAACCCAAAAAGTTTTTTTTTTTGGGGGGGGGGAAAGGGGGGGGGAAAAAAAAAAAGGGGGGGGGGTAGGGAAAAATTTTTGGGGGGAAATTTGGGGTTTAAAATTTTTGGGGGGGGAAGGGGGGGGAAAAAATTTTTAAAAAATTTTAAAAAAAAAAAAAAAAACCCCCCAAAATTTTAAAAAGGGGTTTCAAAAAAAAATTTTTCCCCCCCCAAAAAAAGGTTGGAAAAAATTTTTCCCCCAAAAAATTTTTTTAAAAAAAATTTTTTAAAAAAAAAGGGGGGGGAAAAAAAAATTTTTTTTTTGGGAAATTTTTGGGGGGGAAAAAAAAAAAAAATTTTGGGCCCAAAAAAAAAAAGGGGGGAAAAAAAAATTTTTTTTTAAAAAAATTTTTTTTGGGGGAAAAAAAAATTTTTTGGAAAAAAAAAAAATTTTTTTAAAAATTCGAAAAAATTTTTTTTTTTAAAATTTAAAAGGTTTAAAAATTTTTTTGGGGAATTCAAAAGGGAAAAAAAACCCCAAACCCAAAAAAAAAAAAAAACCCCCCCAAAAAAAAAAAATTTTTTTAAAAAAAAGGGGGGAAGGGGGGGAAGGGGGGGGGGTTTTTTGGGGGGGGGGGGGGAAAAAGGGGGGGTTTTTTGGGGGGGGGGGAAAAAATTTTTTTTGGGGGGGGGGGGGGGGGGGGGGGGTTTTTTTTTTTTTTTTTTTGGGGGGGGGAAAAGGGTTTTTTTAAAAAGGGGAAAAAAGGTTTTGGGGAAAGGGGGGAAGGGGTTTTTTGGGGGGGGGGGAAAAACCCTTTTTTTGGGGAAAAAAAAAGGGGGGGGGGGGAAAAAAAGGGTTAAATTTAAAAAAAGGGAAAAAAAATTAAAAAAAAAGGGAAAAAAAAAAAAAACCCCCCCGGGTTTGTCCCCACCCAAACCGGGGGAAAAAATTTTTTCCCCGGGTTTTTTAAAAAAAGGGGGGGGGGAAAAACCCCAAAAAAACCCCTTTTTTCCCCAAAAAAAAATTTTTTGGGGGGGCCCCCCAAACCTCCCCCCCTACGAAATGAAGTCCCTCCCAACTGCATAGGCTCAAACCGAACAACAAGGGGAACCCAAAATAAGGGGCTTTAGTGGTAGGTGGAAAAAACAACAGGGGTGGGGGTTTCCTAATAACCCGGGGGGGGGGGAAGGGGGGGGGGGGGGGGGGGGGGGAAAAAGGGGGAAAGGAAAACTTAAGGGCCAAACAACCCCCAAAAGGAGGAACTTTAAACAGCCAAAAAGTCCTTTTTAATTTTCAGAAAGCCCATGACAAAACGGCCCAAAAAAGCTTGGGGCAAACCCCTGAGTAACCCGTGGCCCAAACTACGAAACTCAAAGCAAATTCCCCTGCCGGACGTTTTCCCTCTGTATCTTTCTAATTTTGTCTCAGCAAGGAGACCCATCTGGGTCATCAAAATACCAATCCCAGGGGAAAAAAAAAATTTATCTACAGATAGTGAGCCGGGGGGTTCCCCGGAAGGGGAAAATGCCCAGGAAAAGGGGGGTTTTTTCCCCCTTGGGAGAATGAGATAACCAAATTTCCCCCCCTCCCCCTCAACCCCGAAGAACGAGGCCGAAACCGAAATTTCAATTTAAAATTCCTCCCGGGAAAGGGAAAAATTTGTCTCGCCCCCCAGTGAACCTGTCCGGGGGGAGCAAACCTTTGGGTTTAACTCTGGGTTTTTCTCCAAAGGGGGGACAAAAATTTGGACTTAATGCCCTTTACTCCATGATAATCCCTGGGAAATGCAGAGCCAGCTGGGCTACTGGATCCATGGTAACGGAGATAATTTTTTTAAAGGGCCAAATGAAAAAATTTTACGGGGTGCTCGAAAAGAAAACAATTCAAAACTATTAAAACAGGGGAAACCCCAACTAACCCAACCCAAAAAGTAAAGCAACATTTAGCATGTAAGTAAAGAATAGATTTACCTGACACGATATCTTTCTGAACTCAGGGTTTTAAACTTTAGGGCTTTATTAACTTAAACAGGAAAAAGGTGGACCGGGGTCCCAACCGGGCCCTAAAGGGGGGGGGGGCCTTAATTTCAAATTGGGGGGGGGGGGGTACTGGGTTTAAAGGGGGGGGGGGGGGGGGGGGGTTAGGGGGGGGGGGTTAAGTTAAAAAAGGGGCCCTTCAGACCCCCGAAAACCCCGAATCATCCCCCAAGAAGGATCCTGACTTTTCCACCCCAAAAGGGGTATTGGGGTGATCTTAGCTAAATACACAGATTAGAATATAAACAGAAAGGAAAAAACTCCTTTTCAAAAACACACTCAAACACCAAAGGAACATAAATGGTCCCGGGAAATAAAATCTAACCAAGTTGAGCTTTAAAAAACAAAGGGCTCACAAACTAAAGTCTATACAGATTCATTCCTATCGTGGTCCCCATGAAAGGTTTTTCACTGGCAAATCCCCCAAACAGAAAAACCAGGAATTTAAAGTAAACCAATCAACAAAAAATCAAAAAGCCCCCGGGAAAACCCCAAAAACCCCCCCCCAGCACCGAGCACAGCAGAATTTTAAAACCCCCAACTGCCAAACACAAAGAAAAAAGCAGCTCACCCCTTAGAAGTCAAAAAAGTGGGAACCGCGACGATCTCGTTTCCCAAAAAACACATGACATGGTTTTTCCCCTTTCCCGGTGCAGAGCGATTCCCGGCGGGTTTGTATTGGTAGGGAGGGGGGGGAAAACTCCACAAAGAACTTACACCAAATCCATGGGGCAGTTTCCCCAAAAAAACCCCCTTTTTTGGGTTTTTAAAGGGGGGGCCCGAAAGCCCAAAACCGTTTGAAACCCCATAGAATTTGGGCTACATTAAGTCGGGGGGGGGGGGGGGGGGGGGGCCCAAAAGCCTAAAAATTTTCCCACGTTTTTAAAAACCCAATTTTTTCACTTTTCACTTCGCCCACTGCCAGGTCCAAAAGTGAACAACCTTTTTTGGTCCATTTCCCTTTAATATCCAATGGAAACCCCTCAGGGCTGGCCCCCGGGCTCCCAGTCTGGGGCGCTCTGGTTTCCTGGGGCCTTTGTTACAGGCCCTTTTTGAAAACCCCCAGCATCCAGGGCCCCACGCCTAAGGGGGGGGCCCTCGTAAACCCCGATAAACCGATGACATCATGCTAGTAAATTTAAATAACCCGAGACCGCTAAAAAACCCCCCCGTACGGATCTTTTTTTTTAAAACCCTTTTTTAAATTTTCAAACTTTAAAAAACAATTAAAAATAAAACGGTTCCGCGTTTGTTTTCGGCTTTTTCCCGGGACAAATCTAACCCGCCTCCAACAATGTCACCGTTCACCTGGAAGACAGACCATTAAAAAAATTTAAAGGGATTCTTTAAAATTTCCCAGGGGGGTATTAAAATTAAGTTTGAAAAGGGGATTGGGGGGGAAGGGGGGGGGGAAAAGGGGGGGGGGGGGGGTTTGGGGGGGGAAAGGGGGGGGGGGTTTGGGGGGTTTTGGGGGGGAAAAATTTTATTTTTTTTAAAATTTTATAGTTAAAAAATAATTAATTATTAAGGGAAAGGTTTAAATTAAAAAAAAATTTTTTTTTTTGGGGTGGGTTGTTTTGGTTTTAGGGGGGAAAGTTGGATTTTTTGGGGTTTTTTATTGGAAAAGATTTAGGGGGTGTGGGGGTTGGGAAAAAAAGGGAATTTTTTTTACTTTTTGGAATTTTGTATTTTGGGTGGGTTAAAGGGGGGGGGGGGAAAAAAAAGGGGTTTTCCCTTTTCCCCCCTAGAAAAAACCCTCTTCTCTCGCCCAAGGAAAGGGAATTGAGTTATGGGGTTGCATAATTTAGATCCCTTGTAAGGGGGGGGAAGGGGAGGTTTAAAATTTTGGGGGGTTAAAATATTTTGGGGGAGGGGGGGGGGGGGGTTTCCCCTCATTTTCCCGTAAAGCTTACTCCCTTTGTTGACTTGCTTTGGAAGAGGGGGAATTTGGGCCCTTTTCAGGGGTTTTTGGAGCAACGGGAAAAGCCCCCCAATTTTCCCCCTTTTTTCTGGAGGCAATGTCCCCCTTTTATGGAGGGCCTGGCATCCAACCCGGGCCAAAACCCAATTTTAAAACCCCAAACACATTTTACCCCATTTTTGCATACCCCTTTTTTGGGGCAACAACGCCCTTTTTCGGGCTGCCCCCAACTTGGAACGGGGGGGTTTCGGCGTTTATTCCTGTCCCAAACAAGAACCCACCTTTTTCAAAAGGCTTTTCGCTCTTTTGGGTCTGATACTGAGCCTTTCTTACCTTTCGCCTTGGGAAAAGGGGGGGGAATGGGGGGGGGGGAAGGGGCCCGGGGGGGTTTTTTTTTTTTTTTTTTTGTTTAGGAGGGGGTTTTTTTTCCCGGGGGGGATTAAAAGACACGCACTGGGATTTAAAATAGATGCGTTCGCACCAAAGGGGAATTCTTATAAACTTATTGCCCGGTGGGTTTAAACCCCGTCCTTCCCCCCCATTTCCCAGGCTTTCAGACCCCCTACACTTTCGGAGAAGTTTTGGGGGGGGGTTTAGGAAAATTATGTTTTACATCTGGTGGATTGTCCCCCCCTTTTTGGGCCCCTTTTGGGGAAGGGGATACACAAACAATCAAAATAACTGGGCCCCCTGCCCCTTTTGGGTTTAACCCCCGGGGGTTTAGTCCCTTTTTTTTTGGGTGCCCCCACACGGGGAAAAAACCCCATTAAGCACAAACTTTCGGGCCTTTATGGGTTTTTGGGGTTTCCAAAATTCCAAAAGGGCCCCCCATTTGGGGGGGCACTGGGCGCCTTCCCCTTTTGGGGAATTTTAAAAGGTTTCTGTGGGCCATATCAGGGACATGGGGAAACCTTCGGGAAGGGTAACCCCTACCCGGGGAAAAAAACCCAACCCCCCCGGTCCCCATGGAAATTCCTTTTTTACCCCTTTTCCCACATATTGCCAAAAGGGGGGGCTTGGAGTACTTTTTGGGGGAAGATTTTCCCCCAAAGTGGGTGGGGTTTTGGGGGGCCAAGGGGGACCCCCCTCCCCCTTCTTTCCCCTTCCCCCCTTTTTTTTTTATTTCCCTTTTAATTTTTTGTTTCTTCTTTTTTTAAAAAATTTTTCTTAGTTTTTTGGGTTTTTTTTAGAATGTTATTGGGGTTTTTGGGGTTTTGGGAAAACCCCAAATTTGGGGGCCAAATCTCACGCAATACTATTTTGAACCTCGATCACCAAACCCTTTTTAATTTTAAAAATATAATTTTTTCTTTTAAATTTTTTTAACATGATTTGAATATGACCTTGGCTTATTAAATTTTTTACATTTTTTTTTACTGTTCTACCCTTGAAAAGTTTTTTTCATGGGTTTTTTAAAAAAAACATATTCCCCAAAAAAAAAAAAAAAAAACCATCAACAAAAACCCCTTTCCTTTTTGGGAAATTTAAATTTTAAGAAAAAAAAGGGGGGGTTTTTTTTTTGGTCAGTAATGGGGGGGGGGGGGGGGGGGGGGGGGGGGGGGGGGGGGGGGGAGGGGGGAATTTTTTTAAAATTTTTTAAAAAAAAGGGGGTTCCGGCCAGGGGGAAGGGGGCCCTTTTTTGGGAAAAAAAAATTTGGGGGGGAATTTTCCCCAACCCCAAAAAAAGGGGGAAAAAAAAAAGGGGTTTTTCCCCCCCAAAATTTTTTCCCTCAAAAAAGGGCGGGGCCCTTTTCCCCCAAACCTTTTTTTTTTAATAAAAAGGGGGATAAGGGAAAACCCGGGGAACCCCTGGAATCAAAAAAAGGGAAAAAACAGAAGGGGGAAAAATTTTTTGGCAAACAAAACCCCCCCAAAAAGGGAAAATCAAAAACAATTCTGACCTTTTTCCCCCCGGGGGGGAGATTTTCTCTTTTTTTTTTAAAGGGGAAGGGGTGAAAAACAAAACTCTTGGGGTATTAATCGAAACATCGGGCCCAAAAAAATTTAATTTTTCCAGGCCCCCCCCCACACCTTCCTATTTAACCCCTTTTTAAAAAACCCAATCTCAAACAGGGGCCCCCTTGGGGGCGGGAAAAAAAAAGTCTTTTACCAAAAGGGGCTTAGTGAAAAATTTTCCCTTCCCCTTTAAAAAGGGAAAAGGGGGTTTTAAATTTTTTATTTTTTTTGGAAACCCCCAAAAGGGGGGGGGGGGGGGGTTTATGGGGGGGGGGGGGGGGGGAAAAATTGGGGGGGGGTTTAAAGTCTTTTTTTAGAAAACCCCCCCTTTAAAAAAGGAGTCTTCCCCCAAAAAAAAACCCAAAAAAATTTTTTTTTCCCCAAAAAGTTTTAAACATGGGCACCTCAAAGTTTAAAAAATTTTCCGCCAAAATATGCCGAAAAAAATCAAAAAATTCCCCCGGGGGGGGGGGCTGGGGTTTTGGCCCAATTTTTTTAAACCCCCCGTTTTTTAAAAACCCCCAGGGGGTTTTTAAAACCCAAAATTTTTTTGGGGAAATTTTTTAAAAAAATTAAAAAAACACCCTTTTTTAAAAAACCCCCTAACAATTTTTCGGTTTTGGGGGTAAAAAATTCCCCCCTTTTTAAAGTCCAAAAAAAGGGCCCTTAAAAAAATCTTTTCCTTTCAGGATTTTTTGGGTTTGGGGGAAACAATTAGGGAAAAAAAAACTACCGGGGGCCCCCCCAAACCCCCAGACAATTTTTCCCGGGGGCCCTTTTGGGGGGGGGGTTTCCTTTAAACAAGGGGCCCCTTTTTCCCCCCAAAAGGGGGAAAAACTAACAATAGTTAAGAAAGGGAAAAAACCCGTTTGGGGGAACAAAAACCCCAAATTTTAAAATTTTTTTAGGGGAGGGGATTCTCTCCTTGGTTTTATTTTTATCAAGGAAACTGGCTGTTTTCCCCTTGATTTGGGGGGGGGCCAAGGGGGGGGGCCACCTAGGGGCAAGAAATTGAAATTTTTGGGGAAAAAAAAAAAATTTCAGGGGCATTTTTTTTGGCCCAAAAACCTTATCCCCGGGAGAAAAACAATCCCGGAAAAAGGTTTTGGCCCCCAAAATAGAAATCTTTTAAAAGGAAAAGGGCCCCTTGGGTAATAAAAAACCCTTCCCAAAAAATTTTTAAAAATTTTTAAAAAAATTCCAAAAACCAAGGGGGGGGACCCCCCCTTGGGGAAAAAAATTTGGGTTTTAAAGGGGCCCCCAAAAATTTCCAAGGGGTTTAAAAAAAACATTCAAAAAAAAGAAAGGGGGGAAATTAAAAAGGGGGCCTTTTCCCCGCTATTTAAAAAAATTTTTAGGGGTATCTCGGGATCCGGGGCCCCCCCGGGGGGGCCCCAAAATTTTTACAGAAACAAAATTCCCCCTTTAGAAAAACCGTTTTTGGGGAAAAAAAAAGGGCCCCAACCCCTTTATTAAAGTCCACACAAAAAGATAAAAAAAAAAACATAAAATTGGGGGGGGGGGGGGGGGCCCCGGGCCCCTAATTACACTTGGAAAAGATTTTCCCCAAACCCCTTTCCCCGGGGGGGGGGGCTTTTCCCCCCCCTGGGCCCAAAAAAAAAACTTTTTTAAAAAAATTTTCCCCCATGGAGGGGTTTTTAGATTCCTCCCTTTTGGGCGAAGGGAAAACCCCAAAAGGGGCCCGCCTTTAAGAGCTCCCCTCCCATTCAAAAGGGGGGGTTTGGGGGGGGGGGGGGGGGGGGGGCTCACAGAGACAAACCCCCTTTTTTTGGGTACTTTGGCACCCAGACTGGGGAAAAATTTTTAAACCCCGGGACACCTTTTTTTCCTGGGGAAATCCTTTGGGGGAATTAAAAGGGGGGTTTGGGGGGGGGGGGGGGGGGAAAGGGGGGTTTGGGGGGTTTAAAAATGAGTAGGTTTTTTTTTTTGGTTTAAAATTTTAAAAGAAAGTAAGGTGTAGTGAAATTTTTAAAATAGGGGGTTTTCAAAACCCTCATTTTTTCCCCCTTTTCCTCAGCACAGTACTAGGGGGTTTTTTCACTTTCTCCAGTTCCCCTTGAACCTTCTTTACTTCATTGAGCTTCTCCAGAAGATGCTCATGGCTCTCATCACGCTCCTTCATCACAGTTTGGAGTTTTTCTGAGAAGTAAATCAATTCATCTTGTACCTGTTGGACGTCCTTTATTCTTCAGCCCCTTCCCTCAGGCTCTTCGGGTAGGACATGCTCAGAAGCCCTACCGTCACCCATACATTCCCTATTTTCTTAAATCACATCATTATGGTCTCCAATATCTCCATTATTCCAGCTTTCAATTTTCTCCTTGATAGCTGCATCTGTATACTCAGAACCCCCCGGGATTCTTCTCTTCCACCACGTTCTGCATCCCATCTGAGCTCCCCGTGGTCTGCAGCGGCAACGGGGTGACACATTTGCTATTCCCATTGTTAGGACTTTCTCCGATGTAGACTCCATGAAAGTGTGCTTGAGCTCACCAACGCCAGCCTGATGTCCCCAAAATTTTCATCTTGTGATTTATCCAGACCTTTTGGGATCACTCAGAACACGCTGGGGCTCCGGGTCGCCGAACTTTCCCCCTGAGCTTTCAAAGAGTTTTCAGCTACTGATCCGACCGTAACCCGTCCACGCCGCTGTCTTCGGGAGAAACAGATTCCTGGGCAGAGTCAGTCCTCATATCTTCAGTCTTGCTCCTCACAGCTTCACTTTAGACCTCAGCTTCTGATGAGGCATCTGGCTTGGGACCACCACTTCCATGGCTTTTATCCTCTGTAGCATTTCCTTCAGAGTCCGGGCATGAGCAGCTCCATACCATACATTGATAACTTCTCATTTTTCGACAGCATCCACTTTTTGCTGTGTTCAATTTCAGAGTCCTGCCTTTAAAGCTCAGCTCTCCTCCCCCCTCACCTTAGTCTTCGCCAGGGGAAATTTGGCCAACTGTAAAACATCTTCAGATGCCACCCTTTTGTCCGCTGTAAGGGGCAGCATCAGCTTTCTTCTCCCGGACTCTCAACCTCCTCTGCTACCATGCCTTCCTCATTTTCACTGGTTGCTTGATCGTCATTAGATGATTTACTATCACTACCCTGTCTGACCCCTTTTTCTCAGCCACATCCGGCTCACCTTCAGGTTATACAATTCATTCTCATTCTCATCCTGCTCACTTTCAGGGTAATACAATTCCCTTCTCATTCACACCCTATCTGGGAAACCCTTTGTTAACAGTCATCCACAACATTAACTTCACCACTGGCCCTCAAGTATGTGACTATGTGACAACCCCAGCACTAAACTTCTATATAGCTCAGGTACAGGAGCGGCTCCACGACCTCTCCCTGGACTTCAGTGTCCCTATACAACAGTGGTGGTTTATGGCAACATGAGGAAACCTCTCCTCATAGCCAGGCTCTTGGAAACCTCATTTAGAAAAAATTTTATTTTCCTGTGCCGTTTAAGAGTGGGGTCTCGCCATTTTTCACTCTCAAAATTGTCACAGGACACAGGTAAGTCAGGGACACTCGGTTCCCGAGAACCACCATCCTCGTCTCCCACCATCACCTGCAAAGGAATTTCATCACTATCACAGTCATCATTATTATCAATATCATTATCATGATTATGATCAGTATCATCATCACTATCATGATCATCATCATTATTATTATCAGCATCAGCATCATTATCATGGTCATCATCATTATCATGATCATCATCATTATCATTATCATCATCATCATCATCATCATTATCACATAAGTTTAATGGCCCACTAGCATTGTGTTCCGCCCCTCGGGACTGCGCACCCTCAATAGGAGCTTCATCACACTGTTCATCAGAAACATTTTTCCCCCAGAGATCCTTAGACCGGGGAAAGTCATTACCCAATATGACGGTTGCACCAGGTTCTTCACTACCCCCCCTTCATATGAAACCTCCCCGAGTTTGGGGACCAAGTCCACGGCAGTCTCTGGGTAGACTTTGGTGTCTCCATGGATGCACACCATACTCAGGTGCTTATCAGGGATGAAGTCCCTATCAATCAGGCTGTCACATACGGAAGTCACTGGACTCTCTGAGTCCAAGAGGGCCTGTGCTGTGCAGTCATTTACAACCACCGGGCACACCTGTGGTCCAGTCTCTTCGGCTGAGGTGGACACCCACACAGGTTCTGCGCAGAGAGAGAGGGATCTGCCAACACCACAATACATAGGCTCCCCCTCTATTGGACAGTTGGCTGCAATTTCACGACATCTCCAACCCTGTCCATCACACTTTTCCACCCACATGTCCCCTCGGGCCTGAACCCGCTTATCAGCATACCCCATGTCCCCAACAGCTGGAACGCTCTTACCGCGAGAGTTCAGCGTCCGGGAACTCTGAAGTGACGACCTCTCAGACGGCTGGTCACGGAGACAGTCTTTGCTGGCGAAGGCCTTCTCCATCAGGCTGACCAGACGATTGGCGTCCTGGTGGTCTCCTTGTCCGACCTCTGGCTGTACCTCAGGAGGACATGCTCGGGTGTAGCGGTTCACTATCACCTTTCCAACTCCATAATCAGGTTTGCTGACTGCAGACTCCCAACTGCATCTCCAGTCATGAACTCCCCTGGCACGGGCTGTCACCGTAACACCCAGCCGGTAAGAATCTCCGCTTTCAGCTTGGCATAGTCTTGGCTGTCCTGCTCGCTCAGGTCAGCATAGGCCCTTTGGGGTTCTCCAATCAGATAGGGTGCGACCATCATGGCCCATTCACATAAGGGCAGATTCTCCTTCTCTGCCAATCTCTCAAACCTAGTGAGATATACCTCCACATCATCACGAGGTGTCATCTTTTTCAGGGACCGTCTTACCGCCTTCTTTACAGCGGACAATGCAGGTGACTTTGCAACACCACTTTGGGACGATACGCCGCAAGTCCCCTGCAGTGCTGCAACCTGCTCAAAAAACAACCGGTCATTCTCCTGCTGCTGCTGCAGGAATTGCTGCTGGGCCTGCTGCATGCGCTGCTGGTGCTGCAGGCGCTGCTGCTCCATGCTCTGCTGCATGCTTCGCTGGGCCTGGACCAGGTACTCAACGAGCTCCTCCATACTGCCGGACTTATCTGTCTCAACCACGGCAGTCTTATGTTGCACATTAACTTGCGCCATTTGTTCAAACAGCGCCTCCATGCTGTCATCCATGCTGTCAGACTTCTCTGTCTCAACAACGGCAGTCTTCACTCAAGACATACACACTCCACAGTCTTTTCCACAGAAAAATTCAGCTCTGCTGTGCAGACACTTTTTTTTTTTTTTCTCTGCAAACTCTATTAGGGCCACTGTCTCTTTAAGACTGCTCCAATAGACTTTTCCTTTGCTGCTGCACACTCCACAGTCTTTTCCACAACAAGTTCAGCTTTGCTGTGCAGACACACTTTTTTTTTCTTTTGCAAACTCTATTAGGGCTACTGTCTCTTTAAGACTGCTCCAATCAGACGTTTTTGCTGACACACTTTTTTTTTTTTTCTCTGCTGCTGCTTCAACAGACTTCTCTCCTTTATTGCTGTCTCTAAGCCACTGTGCTGCACGCACATTCCAGCACCAATTGTATCAGCCACTGTGCTGCACGCACATTCCAGCACCAATTGTATCAGCCACTGTGCTGCACGCACATTCCAGCACCAATTGTATCAGCCACTGTGCTGCCCCAGCATTCTCCGCCAATTGTAAGCTTTTCAGGGGATATAGCTCTGGGATCGCCGTCTGGGTAGACAGAGTGGCACAGAAACAGTTCATTCAGACAGCAGTTCTGGTAAAAACTGGCCGCAACCAGCTTTATTAAAGTCCACAGCAAACAGATAAAAACAAATCATAAACATAAGACCTGGGCTTGTCCAGCCACTAATTACACTTAGATAGATTTCCCTATCTATCCGGGTCCCGGCTCTACCAGCCTGGGCCAAAACAACACATATATTCAGCATTTACCAGCATGGAGGTTCACAGAGTCTCCTCCTTGTGTCTGAAGGCACCTTCAACGTCCAGACTTGAGAGAGCTCCCCTCCTATTCAGCAGGTTTCCGCATGGATTCTGACAGAGACTACTCCTGTGTCCGGGGTACATCGAGCACCCAGACTGAGATAGCTCAAACTCCTGGAGACACCTTCTGTGCCTGGACCACTCCTGTGTCCAGATTAAGCGTGCTCTCTGACTGTGTTCACAGACACCTACTTCTGGTCTCCTAATTAACACCTGAGTAGTTTCAGGCCTGAGCTGCAAGTGTGTAATGAATGTAAGGTGTAGTGACCTTTCTCTACCACTAGGTTTACAAAGCCATACATTTCCCTTATACCAGTCAGCACAGTATCTAGGTGAAATGTACACCCCATTCAACACCCATACTCTCACTGTCTCACACTATATACAATTTTCTTCCACAGTTACGGGGAACCATATAAGAGTACTGTTAGACAACATGACATCCGTGGCGTACATAAACCATCAAGGAGGAACAAGATCAGGAACTCTCATGTCTATAACAGACAAAATACTAACAACAGCAGAAGAACATCTCCTATCTCTCTCAGCTCTGCATATCAGAGGAGCAGACAACTCGAAAGCTGACTTCCTCAGTTGCCAGACACTCCATCAGGGAGAATAGGTGCTCAACCCTCGCATTTTCAAAATGATAACAGAGTTATGGGGCACACCAGAAATAGACCTCTTCGCAACAAGAAGGAACAGACAGGTCAAGAAGTTCGCTTCATTGTCTCGGATGGACAATCCGGACTTTCTCGACTCCTTTCAGGTTCCATGGAATTTTCATCAAGCATATGCTTTTCCCCCAATGATAATTCTACCCGTTGTAATCCGGAAGATAACATTCGCCCCTTCGTCTCTTATCCTAATCGCCCCCTTTTGGCCCAAGAGACCATGGTTTTCCTGGCTCAGAGCCATGTCAGTCTCGGAACCATGGATCCTCCCAGAGGATCGAGATCTGTTATCCCAGGGATCCTTCTACCACCCTCAGGTGAGGGGATTACGACTGACTGCCTGGCATTTGAAAGGCAGATATTAAGACTAAGAGGCTTTTCCGAAGAATTAATTGACACTCTCCTACACAGTAGAAAGGAGGCCACCACGAAAATATATGCTAGAGTGTGGAGAAAATTCTTTAGCTTCTATCCTGCGGCCCTATCTAAAGAAGTAACCATTCCCATCATTCTAGAATTTCTGCAGAAGGGACATGAATTGGGCATTTCAGTCAATACATTGAAGGTACAAGTATCGGCTCTAGGAGCTTTACATGGCCACAATGTGGCGGGAGATAAATGGATAGCTTGCTTTATATCAGCCTGTCAAAGACAGGAGCCTGTACATCTCGCACAAATGCCACCGTGTGATCTCAACCTAGTGTTGGATGCCTTAACAAGAGCACCATTTGAACCTCTTCATCTAGCCCCAATAAAATATGCTTCCCTCAAACCAGCCCTGTTAGTGGCCCTAGTATCGGCAAGAAGAGTAAGAGATATCCAGGCCTTATCGATAGACCCCCCCCTTTTCTATCAATATTCCAAGATAGGATAGTCCTAAAAACAGACCCTTCCTACCTGCCAAAAGTATCCACAAGATTCCATAGATCACAGGAGATTTTTCTTCCCTCCTTCTATAATAATCCCACAGATGAGGAGGAAGAAAGATTTCACACACTAGATGTGAGAAGGGCAGTAATGTACATAGATAGGCCTAAACCCTGGAGGAAGAGTAGCGATCTCTTTGTCTCCTTTCAGAGCTGCAAGAAGGGATCGAGAATTACGAAGGGTACTATGTCCCAGTGGATTAGGGATGCAATTACTCTAGCATACTCGGTTAAAGGAGAAGATCCACCTCAGGGGATCTGTATATAAATCTATCCCCTGTAAATATACCCCCCAACATACGCCTGACCGCCAGGGCCACAGACCGAGCCACCGCTACCTGTGACAATCCCCATAGACTTCCATGGGCTCGGCTCTGAGTACCCCATTGCCCTGGTAACCCACAATTGTGGTGGCGGGTCGAAACAACTTGGCGTCACGAACAGGATGCGAAACTCGCAAAATTGCGAGCCCTGTGTGCCTGTGGAGGTGTTTTTGTGAAAAAGGACTGTTTGCTATTTTTGGCGCTAAAATCCGCCATTTTGCCGCCAAATTCGCGCCCTCAGGCGCTGGAGAAGAAGGTGGGCGTGGATTCGTGGGCGTGTGCCCCCCTGTGGCGCGAAGAGAATGCCTGCCCTCTCAAAGTGCTATTACAATATGCGATCCTGCCCTACAGCAAAGGAGGTCCGCCTCCTCTTCACCTTCCCTGCGAAGAGGAGGAGACGCAAACCCCGCCTCCACGGAAGAGACCAGACGGCTCTGGTAGAAGATGAAAAAACGCTCAGGAACATCATGGAAGCAGGACGTGTGCAGCCGAGCAGGGAAGCGGAGGAAGGCAGGCCCCGTTCCCCAGCCAAGCTGCCACTAGAACCGGAACCATCCGTGGTCCTGCACCTGCAGCAAGCATTGCTGGAGATTAAGGAAGAAAATGCAAGACTGAAAAAGATGATTTTGCCACAACCTGGCATGGAGGAGATCGAGAGACGCCGGCGTACCCTGATGCAGCGGCGACTGTGGGACGCGGTGTTCTCTCCCCTCGACGACCCTTCACGACTGGAACTTCCAAAACTTCTGCTGCCCAAGGCTAAGGAGCAACCGGAGGCTGCCCCCGAAAGTACCAACCCTGATCCACACCCATGAAGCGGTGGAGGCGAAGGAGGTTGAGGAGGTACCGCCAGTTCCGGAGCGCCCGCCCGGCCAGGAGGCCGCAGCAGAGGATCGATCCCCGATAGGGACACCGGAGGGGTCCTGTCCGTCATTACCAGACGTCGACTGGGATGAGATGGCGCGCCTGGATGACGTCGCCTACACCGCCCAGTGGGAACGTGAGTGGCAGCGTCGCGAGGAGGAACAGCGACGCCGGCAGGAGGAAGAACA
This sequence comes from Oophaga sylvatica, assembly GCA_033576555.1. Lineage (NCBI taxonomy): Eukaryota > Metazoa > Chordata > Amphibia > Anura > Dendrobatidae > Oophaga > Oophaga sylvatica. The sequence goes on from JARQOD010009808.1 coordinate 21,766, forward strand.
GGAGGCTCAGCGCAAACGACAGCGGCAGCATGCAGAGCTGATCGCGGATAAAGAAAGTGTCCGCCGAGAGAAAGGTACTCTAAGGGAACCGCGGCGGCAGGGGTGTGTGACAGAGTTCCAGCTCCGGAAGGGCTGGGGCTTCATTAGAGAACCGGGCCTCTACCCAGGGTCTTTGTCAGCAGACGCGACGTAGAATCCCACCTGCCCATCGGCCATCCCGGGAGGGACCTAGTTAATGGAGACATTGTCACCTATACGCGGCACTGGGTATGAAGGGATGGTATGCCCTTAATGTCACAATCGTCCGTGACCCCGTCCCCGACGCAGGTAACGTCACCACTACCGCAGCGTCCCCGTCTCGAGCTCAAATAACACCAGGCCGTGCCCCAGCATCGCCCCCTGCAGACCCATCACCATCTACGACGCAATCGGCGTCTCACAAGGAGAAAGTACCTGTTGCGCCCCTAGTGGTTCGCACGAGGACTGTAGCAACCCAAACCCTGATAGCAGGTCACGACCTGTTGGTCATGTGCTCTAAGGAGCATCGCATTGTTCCAGCCCCCGGGATGGAAAATGTAATTGAAGTAATTAAACAGTAAAGACCGGTAGGATCCAGACAGGGGTCTACCATATGTAACGTTGTAGAAAGTTTGAGAATTTTTGCCAGATTTGCACTTTATTGCTAAATGTATCTATGTTTTATGTATAATGAGTAGAATGCCCGGCTGGGTACAAGATGGAAAATTTGAAAAAGTTAAAGAATTTTGAGTGAATAGAATTTGAGATAAAGAGTTTTTGCACTTTATTGTGATGTGATATAAATATGTGCTCTTTTATTATGACATGGACTGAGAGGTTGAGGACTGAGCCAGCCCAAAAACTGTATCTTGTAAATAGTTGCGCTTCGGTGCATAATATTGGTTTTACATGAAACCACTTCAACTACCTCTGAACATAAAACCCGTGTGGTGTGGCACTGAGTGAGGTCTGCATTCAGATGTCCTGCAGCCCACCCAGGACCCACGTTGAAGGTTTGGTGCGGGTCCTTCACAAGAATATTGTCGTTTATTTATATGAACATGTCTATTTGGTATTTTGTATTTTTCTATATCTAATGTTTTAATGCAACGTTTAAGAAATCCTTACCTCCCGTATGGGAAGAGTTAATGTTTGTTGTTAATAATAAAACAAAAATGTCTTCTTGTATTTCACAGCCCGGGAGTGCTGTATTTTACCTTGGGGGAATGTGTAGCCCTGGTGTGAAGGCACACGCAGTACCCTGGAGGATGTGTGGAGAGATGATAGTTTAATGCTCTATAAACATTCACTCCAACACACACTTAGACACACCCACAGGATATATATAGGCTCAGTCAGTCAGGAGTTCAGCTAGTAGTTAGTTAGTTCAGTCAGTCAGCAGCAGAGCTCATTGAGTTCTGTTTCCTGTCTTCGGACAGAGCAGACAGTCTGAAGTCTGTTCAGGAAGAGTTAGTTACAGATACTTCAGTCTCCTGTCCCAAGGACAGTGAAGGTTCAGAGACGTGCTCCTGCCTAGTGGAATACTGAGATTCTGGCAACAAGCTCTGGAAAGAAGCAAGAAGGGACTGATCTATATGACTTTAGGAAGTGTGGAGTGCTTATGCTACAAGCGCGGACAGGGCGAAAGGCACAGTGGAAGGAAATCAGAAGTGCTTTAGGATTGAAGTATCCTGCACATTGTCACCGGTCACTGGGGACCGAAGGGTCACTATAGCTTCACGCATAGTGATAAAAGAACCAGAGGCTTACTGGACCTTAGGTAACAGAAAGCAGCCCTTGGAGTGTCAGTACGTAACTGGGGTCAGGAGAGTGAGAACCTTGAGCCTGATCAGCAAAAGCAGGAACTCAGCTCTTTCAAAGGAAGGCTCCGACCACAAAACTGACCGGGCAGTACAGCTTGGAGAAGCTGGAGTTTTTTGGAGTGAACTACGCTTTATGCTGGTTGGACTCATCATCATTGGAAAGTTAAGGAGGCCCATAACCTGTTCAGCTATCATCTCGAAGCACATTCTCCATCGGACCAGCCTCCCTGGGACCTGCCTTACCATCTTACAAGTAAAAGGTATGGAAAGACGCTGACGGTGTGAGACTGAGTTATTTAATTGCATCCCTGCACAACCCCCACCATAACTATCGACCTGAGGGAAGAGTCCCACCTGTAGGGAACCTGACATCTAGCTGCCTCACCATCCCCTCAGAGATCTACAGCAGCGCTGGTACAAATTACCAGAGACTACAGGTGGCGTCACGAACTGTATATAAATCTATCCCCTGTAAATATACCCCCCAACATACGCCTGACCGCCAGGGCCACAGACCGAGCCACCGCTACCTGTGACAATCCCCATAGACTTCCATGGGCTCGGCTCTGAGTACCCCATTGCCCTGGTAACCCACAATTGTGGTGGCGGGTCGAAACACAGACACTGTCTGGTTCAGTGCACTATAGGAGAACCATGAGTTATATATTATTGAGTAGTATTCTTATGTAACCTAAAATTCTGTAACACCCAAAAACCAGTCCTCTCTGGGTAGTCGCAAGCTGATAAGATTCCTTGTTCTGTGTGGCGCCTGCAGTTTGCTCCAACTCCTTTCATCCCTTGTAAGACTGGCAAGTGCACGCCCCTATGGCACTACCATTCAGAACACTTTAATTGGGAGTTGTTTGCTGAGCCATTCAAAGCACAGACAGGAAATCTCTGTAGCAGGAATTGAGAAGCTGGAGGTGACCGCTCAGAAAATGAGCAGAATTTTAACAGCAAGTCCATTATGACAACTCTTTAATTTCTCATAGGTTTCATAATTCTTTAATAATCTACTTGGAAAATCCCTTTAAAAGGTAACTGGTATAATAGACCCTTTACTGCACAATAAAAATGTGAAAATGTTATGCTAACATAATGGTGATCTGTGCCTGAAGCATGTACAGATTCTTGTCATAAAGTCATCAGATCACAATGGTTATTTCACAAGGTCCGGTTGACAAGGCAGAGCATGATGGAGACCTGAGCAGAACTACACACATCGGGTCTGTGACTTCATGGAGTGGTCCTTGTCACATAGACCAAAGGGTCTTTTATAAAACATTTCCTACAGATAATTAAACCTGGATCGAGAACCTCCTCTTCTGCAAATACCTAAAATAGTGCTAGACTATATCTCTACTTTTTGTAGTCTAGCTAAAATATTTAAGCAATTGTATTTCATTCCTTGCCATGACCACATTACTGAACATCACCTAATAATTCTAACTGGTAACGACCACTCACATTGCTGAACAGAACACTTTTCTTTAATATATTTTTATTTTTTTCGTTACAGGAATATATTTATCCAGATGCCACAGACAGACAGTACTTAAATTTTTTCCATAAAACGGCCAAAAAAACAGGTTTTAATTACTTAGAATACAATCGACTCAAGGATGATATTGCTCAGGTATGATATTTTATAATATTTGTCCAATATTGAGAAGTTTCCTTGCTGTATGTAATCTTAGAGATTACAGGACATAATTCCCCATCATTCTGTTTTCTTTCCATCGATGTTGCGCACATAAACGCCATCTTGTTGTTTTCAGCTGGCAGTGAAGTGGTCCATTAGTAGTAAAAGCACAATGTCGGCAATCTCTAGAATACATGGAGTGGCCTGGTGAATAAATACATCCACATGATAAATGGAAAGCCTGCGGATTTTAAATCCAAACCACTGTCCATTTACTCTGTAGATATTTTCCTACATGTGCATGGGACTCTTAAAATCTAATAAACTACGCTGATATTGTAAAAAGCGGCAGAGTTTCTATACGGGAACATACCCTAAGGATTTTTGCCATACTCTAAAGCCACTTTATTTGAACCTGTCATTTGTTTAAATTTTTTTTATTTTTTATTTTTTTATTTAAAGTGGTTGTCCACTACTCGGACAACCTCTTCTTCTCTTTTCAATCACAACTTCTTCTTATTCACGGTTTCTCCTTAGTAAAACATTAACGTCTATGCTCCCCTCCAGTGCTGGGGACATTCTAGCAGTGTTAACACTGGCTCTCCAATGGTTTGCCTGACATTGTCACGTGATCACTGCAGCCAGTCATCGACCGCTCCACTGTCCCTTCCTCTGGATGTCTGATTTGTCTGAAGGAGGGGACAGTGAAGCAGCCGTTGATGGGTCGAATGACATTGTCACGTCAGTGATGAACACGGCTGGAATGGCACCAGAGGTGGGTATACCTGTTGTTCTACTTGGAGGAAACATAGTGGTTAAGAAGAGGTTGTCTGAGTTTAATATAACTTTTATTAACTATGTTATACATAGCACTGAGGGATCTGACCAGCTGGAGGCTCTCCTTTTATTGCAGCCATATACTTTAGTTTGTCTGATAACCTGTTTAAAACCATTTCTGGAAACATTAGAGAATATTGGTATTTCTCCTTCGTCTCATTGGGGGACACAGGACTGTGGGTGTATGCTACTGCCGCTAGGAGGCTGACACTAAGTAAATATAAAAAAAGGTTAGCTCCTCCTCCGCCGTATACACCTCAGCACTGGCCGCAGGCAAACCCAGTTTATGCTTAGTGTCTCATGGAGGCACACGTCTGTTTTGTTCAGACCATTTTTTTTTTTTCCCACGATATTGAGACAGGGGCGACGGACCCTTTTGAAGGGGTCCGATCTCCCCAAACCATCAACGGGCGAGCACGTGGAGTGAAGCCTCCACGTATCCTTTCCCGCTACGTGGGATATGAGTGCCGGACTTAGCCCTGACCACCCTAGGGTAGTGAAACCCTGGGCTGTACAGAGGCAGGAGGAAGTCAGTGCGGCCCCCACTGCTCCACCAATGCTAGACTGCGGTGCTGCAAGGCGGCGGACAGTCCCTCTCCTCACCTCCTGAAGGGGTGATGGAGTTAGGGTGCCTGCACTGTCCTCTTTTTCTCCTGCCTGGAGAGTTCCCTCTAAGGGAAATTGTTTGCCCACCTGCGAGTTCTGGAGCCCTGGAGGAAAACGTTGGTGTGGAAACTCATAGCCGGCGTCTGATCAGCTGGCTGCAGCCAGGCAGGACACGCTGGGGCGCCTTCCCCCACAGGATTGCGTCATCTCCGGGACCGCCCCCCTATTTCCTGGCACTGCTGGGCCTCAGGTAAAATTTAGTCCCTGGCCGCGGCCGAAATTTAGTCCCCGGCTTGGTTCGGGGACCAGGACGCAACCGGAAATTAGGCCCCGACATCAGCTGACGCTAAACCACGCCCTTGTTCCCTCCTTCCAAGGCTGGACTATTTCAGGCGCTCCTCCCTGAAGGGGAAGCGCCGTTTTTTGAAACCTGGCTGTCAGATTGTGCTCTGAGTGGGGATACAGATCTGGGGTAGGTGCTGTTACCGCCAGCTTGGCTGTTCCGCTTAGCTGCTCTCCTCAGCGCTTCTTCGCTCCTCCAGTACCACAGCCTCATTTAAAACTAGTGCTGCAGGAAGGGTATTGTGACAGATCCACTATGTCCAGAAGGGCCAAGATCCATACGGTGCTATATACCGCATGCATTGCTTGTAGGTCACCTTTTCCGCATGCCCAGGTTAATCGGGTCTGCGAGGCTTGTGATTCCGAACGGGCTCAGGAGCCCTCACCCATAGCTGAGCCCAATGCGTCAGGTCCTCTGGAATGGGCCTTGTCTCTGTCGCAGTCTATGGTGTCATTAACAAGAGCGATTGAGTCCCTTCAAGCTCCCGATAGGAGCAGGAACAGTGGTTCATCCGTATTGGTTGCGGCTCAGGAACCTCCGGCCTGCAAGGGCCGCGCTCTCACCAGGCAGACGCAGGGGAAACGAACCCATACTGCGTTGCCTATGCCGACCAGGGCCTCGGCATCTATCAGTTCCGTTTCTCGCTCTCCCTCACCTTCGGAAGCGAGTGATCAATATTCGGATTCTGAGTCTGAAGGGTCCCTCAATCTAGAGGCCCCGAATTGTCAGGAGACAATTGACAGTCTTATAGAAGCTGTCAATCAATCCCTGGGAGTGGACGACGAATCCACTTTGACTTCGGGTCATAAGGTGTCCTTCAAAAGAGCCAGACAGACTCATAAGGTCTTTGGTACTCATCCTGAGTTTGAGGAGCTTGTGCAGCGCCACCGAGAAAAACCGGATAAGCGCTTTGCAGGACAGAGGGCCCTCAATACCAGGTATCCTTTTGCTCCTGAACTTCTTAAGAAGTGGGCGGAATCCCCAGTGGTCGATCCTCCGGTGTCACGCTTGGCATCTAAGACGCTTCTCTCCCTTCCTGATGGTTCCTCGATTAAGGATCCAACGGATCGTCTGATTGAAAGCCTGGCTCGCTCGGTGTTTGAAGCATCTGGGTCATCTCTCTCTCCTTCCTTTGCAGCGACTTGGGTTGCTAAGGCCATGATTTCCTGGTCAGAGTCTCTGAACAGAGCTCTTCACGGTGTAGAAGTGCCACCTGAGGTTTTTGAGATATCTAATCAGATGGCTCTCGCAGGTGATTTTTTGATCAACGCTTCCATGGATGCGGCAAATTGCGCAGCATTAGCTGCTGCTAATGCAATTGCCATTAGGAGATCCTTGTGGTTGGGGACTTGGCGAGCAGACTCAACTTCAAAGAAGTCACTTACGTCCTTGCCGTATCAAAGCGGTCGTTTATTTGGTGAAAAGCTGGATCAGCTTATATCTGATGCGACAGGAGGGAAGAGCTCTTTTTTGCCTCAGCAGAAAGTCAAACAGCCCTTTCGTCGACAGCTTCAGCCTCGTTTTAGAGCCTTTCGCAACCCAGGTTGGGCCGCAACAGCCAGTTCCAGCGGCTCAGGTCGACCTAATCAGGCCAGAGATCGTCAGGTCTCTTACAAAACCAACCCGTTGGGAAGAATGCGGTCTCAACAACCGAGATCTAGAGGGTCTAGGCCCCAAAGATTTTCGGATAAATGACTGGAGGCAGAATCCGGTCGAATCATCCAGAGTAGGCGGCCGTCTACTCTGGTTTCGCCCCACTTGGCTATCGATTACTCAAGACGAGTGGGTCAGGGAATTAGTCACCTCGGGGTACAAGATAGAATTTACCAGCCTTCCCTCAAATCGTTTTTTTTCCCTCGCGCCTTCCCAAGGAGGAGTCTCGGGTTCGCGCCTTATTCAAGGCGGTCGAGTCTCTTCGACACAGCGGGGTTGTCGTACCTGTACCAGAGGTCGAAAGAGGTCGTGGGTTTTATTCCAATCTGTTCATTGTACCCAAAAAGGACGGTACCGTAAGGCCCATTCTGGATCTAAAAAGACTGAACCGGTTTGTCAGAATTCGACATTTCCGAATGGAGTCTCTCCGCTCGGTCATTGCTGCCATGGAAAAAGGGGAATTTCTAGCATCAATAGACATCCAGGATGCCTATCTTCACATCCCCATATTTCCCCCTCATCAAAGGTTTCTTCGGTTCGCCATCAGCAAACTCCACTTTCAGTTCGCTGCCTTGCCATTCGGGCTAGCCACAGCTCCCAGAGTGTTCACAAAGGTCATGGCTGCTGTTGTATCCATTCTGCACTCCAGGGGGATAGTCATCTTGCCTTACCTAGACGACCTTCTCATCAAGGGTCCGTCTTTCCAAACATGCGAGGAAAGTGTCAGCATTACCCTAGACACCCTTGTTCGCCTGGGGTGGCTGGTGAATATGAAGAAGTCATCTCCCGTGCCATCTCGAAAGATCACCTTCTTAGGGATGAATTTCGACACCGCTCAAGGGTTGATAATCCTTCCTCAGGACAAGGCCTTAGTTCTCCGTCAAGAGGTACGGATCCTTCGCAAACCGATTCCTCATACCATCCGGTTTTGCATGAGGGTCCTAGGAAGGATGGTGGCAGCGATCGAGGCGATTCCATTTGCCCAGTTTCATCTTCGCCCCCTTCAGCATGCACTCTTGGCAGTATGGGACGGGAGCCCTTATTCCCTCAATTTTCGGTGCCGTCTGTCCCTGCAGGTCAGACAGACTCTTATATGGTGGACGAGGAGCTCCAGTCTTCAACAGGGCCGTTTGTTTCCTCCGAATTTC
>JARQOD010009809.1:0-20133 GCA_033576555.1 Oophaga sylvatica
GGACGGCCACAGGCACAGATTCAGACTGTGCCAACAAGATGGCCACAGGCATAGGTTCAGACTATGATGAGAGGACGGCCACAGGCACAAGTTCAGTCTGTGCCAACAGGACGGCCACAGGCATAGGTTCAGACTATGATGAGAGGACGGCCACAGGCACAGGTTTAGACTGCCAACAAGGTGGCCACAGGGACAGGTTCAGAGTGTGCCGAAAGGACGGCTAGAGGGACAGGTTCAGACTGCCAACAGGACGGCTACAGGCATAAGTTCAGACTATGATGAGAGGATGGCCACAGGCACAGCTTCAGACTGCCAACAGGATGGCCACAGGACAGGTTCAGCCTGTGCTAACAGGACAGCCACAGGGACAGGTTCAGACTGTGATGAGAGGACGGCCACAGGGACAGGTTCAGACTGTGCTAACAGGACAGCCACTGGGTCAGGTTCAGACTTTGCCGACAGGACGGCCACAAGGACAGGTTCAGACTGTGCCTTCAGGACGGCCACAGGGACAGGTTCAGAGTGTGCCGACCGGACGACCACAGGGACAGGTTCAGACTGTGCTGACAGGACGACCACAGGGACAGGTTCAGACTGTGCCGACAGGACGGCCACAGGGACAGGTTCAGACTGTGCCAATGAGTCGCACACTTATTACCAGGGCAATGGGGTACTCGGCACCGAGCCCATGAAAGTCTATGGGGTTTGTCACTGGCAGCGGGACTCGGTCCGTGGCCCTGGGCGCTCATACAATGGGGGAAGATATTTACAAGGGATTATTAGGATAGTTCGTGACGCCACCTGTGGTTTCTGGTAAATTGTACCAGCGCTGCTGTAAGGGTCTTCACAGGGGATGTTATGGGGCAGCTGGGTGGTAAGTCTCCCACAGGTGAGACTGGTCCCTGGAAGTCTATGGTGGTGATGATGTAGGGTGTAGATAAAGATTCAGTCACACACATTGCAGTTTCTTTCCATACCTTTTACTGGCAGATGATTCAAGCAGATCCCGGGGAGCTGGTCGGGGTGGAGAGTGCACATTCGGGTAACAGCTGAGCAGGTTAGAGGCCTCCTTTACTTCCATATACTTGTGAGTCCAACCTGCCTGAAGCGAAGTTAACTCTGAATCTCCAGCTCTCTCAATAGCTGTACTGCCCGGCCAACATTGTGGTGGAAACTTCTAAGTGGTGAAAACTAAGTCTATATTTGCTGATCAGGCTAGACTCCTGTTTTCCCTGTCTCCGGTTACGTATTGACACTTAGGGCTGCTCTCTGCGACCTGTAGTCCAGATGCCTCCGGTAATCTTGTTACTAAGCTTGAAACTGTAGCAACGCCTCGGACTCCGGTGTCCGGCAATTTAGTGCAGGAAATACAATACCTAAAGCACTTCTCTATCTTCTCCACTGCCCTTCGCCCTGCTCTCGCTCTTAGCACAAGCAATTGTAACTTCGATGGTAATGTCAGCTTTCTTCTAGAGCTCGCTGAGCAGCTCTCAGTATCCTCCTTCCTCCAGCTTCTGTTGAGGTACTGATTAAGGGTAGCTCTGACTAGGCTAGGATGATCCACTTCACCCGTACTAGCCTCCACTTGCTTGTCAGGTGAGCTACGTTAGCTCTGCGAGGATTCAGTCCTCCCTTCTCTCTCTCCCAAGTCCAGACTCCACTGGACTGAACTGCACTGTCTGAAGACAGGAAACTGACTGAACTGTGATTGCTAAGTGTCACTTCCTCTTGTACCCCTGATGGGTGTGTCTAAAAGTGTGAGTGAAGTGCATAAATATCAAGCTTTGCTGTTACCTTCCTGTGCACCCTCCTGGACTTTATGTGTGCCTGCATAGCTGGGCTACACAACCTCACTCTAGGCCCACCATACGGGTTTTTCTTCAGAGGTAGATAGTGTAGATATGGTTTTATGTAAAACCAAGGTAATGCACCGTAGCGCAACTATTTACAAGACAAGTTCTTGGGCTGGCACAGTCCACAGCCTCTCAGTCCATTGGCATGGTTAAAACACATTTCAAATAATTACATTAATACTTTTTCAAACTTTATGGAATTTTTCAGATGCAATAAACCCTATCTGGGTCTTGCTAACTAGTCTACTAGGACTACTCCTGATAGCGAATAGGTAGTTTACCTTTAGTGATACGTTCTGACCTACGTGGGGTAGCGTCAGGTATAGTATTCTCTAACCTTTCTGTTCTGCGTAACGGCAAACGATAATACTGTCTCAACCTTTCTATGGATCTGGCAAGCGTGCTAGTGACTGGACGAGGCGGTACTGCTTCACCAGCTTCACCAAGGGATTCCACTTCTTGTGGCGCTGCTTCCTGCGGGTCCGCTTCTTGGAGTTCTAACGGTTGAGGGTCTGCCGGAACAGGTTCTTCTGGAACTGGCTCTACTGGCACAATTGGTATGACCGGTTGTAGAGACTCCTCTTGCGGTTGATAAAACTGCAGCACAGGAATAATTACAGCGTCTCCTAATCTGGGCCAATCTGCAGGTAAATCTCCCAAATCCGTGTGTATGACCGCTTCAGCACTCTCTTCTTGATGAACAACAGGGTTTTCTTCACGGAGCTTCAATGGGCCAGGACACAACTTCAAATGATCTCTAGACACAGTTGCCGTCGTTTTTCCTCCATCCTTGCTGATGGTACAGACCTTGCTGTTATCGAAATTGGAATTTTGCACAACGTAAGGCTCCTGTTCCCACTGATCATCCAACTTGTGTGTTCTTCTTTTCCTTTTGAGCACCATTTCTCCAGGCATTAAAGGCTTAGCGGGAGCATTTTTGTTATAGTTCTTCTCTTGCTTTTCTCTTACTTTGTTGAGACTGTCTTCTACGCAGGCTTGTACTCTCTTGTACTGTTCCTGTCGAGTTGTGTCCCAATCTTCAACACTGTCATCAGCCTCTGGTTCTACTACTCCCAGCTCTAAGTCCATAGGCAGCCTTCCCGGTCTTGCTCTCATAAGGTAGGCTGGAGTGCAGTTGGTGGAACTTACTGGGATGTGGTTGTACAAGTCGACCAGGTCAGGTAACAAGTCTGGCCACCGATTTCTTTCTTCCAGTGGTACAGTTTTCAGTAAGTCGATGACAATGTGATTCATTTTTTCACAAAGGCCGTTGGTCTGAGGGTGGTATGGTGTCGTTCTGATCTTTTTACATCCATACAATTGACAAAATTCCTGAAACAGTTCAGCTCCGAATGCAGGACCTCGATCAGTCAGCACCTGCTCCGGATATCCGTGTGGTCTGCAGAAACTTGCTTGGAAGGTTCTTGCTGCTGTCTCTGCTGTCATATCTTTGACAGGGGCGACCACCAGAAACCGGGAATAGTGATCCACCATGGTCAGGGCATATGTGTATCCTGACCTGCTTGGGGACAACTTGACGTGATCCAATGCCACGATCTCCAAGGGACGAGTCGTCCGGATAGGCTGCAAGGGTGCCTTCTGGCTACTGTAGTCTTTTCGCCTGAGGCCACAGGGTCCACAGTTCCGGCACCACTTCTCGATGGAGCTGCGCATCCCTACCAGTAGAACCGGCACCTCAACAGGGTCTCCAGCTTTCTCCAGCCAAAGTGTCCTGCTTGATCGTGGTATGCTTCCAGCACCATTTGGATGTCTGCTCTCGGGACCACTATTTGCCAAACCATCTCATGGGTCCTTGGGTCGACGTATCTCCTGCACAACTTCTCACGGTATATGAACAACCGGCTTCTCTCGTTCCACAGGAGCTTTGCTGGCATGGATGCATCTTTCTCCAAGGAGGAACCTTCCTGTTTTATCAACTCCTTGATACGGCTGACCACGGGATTGCTGTCCTGAGTCTCCTTCCAGCTGTGATGAGGTAAAGGGTTCAACATCTCACCACACCGCTTCCTGTAGACTCGTTGCTCTTGGACCATCCCATTTCGGTGGAACGCAGGTAGCTCGATTTCTTCCAGATCGTCTGACTCTTCCTCCGTGTCAGATTCATGCGGCATTCTGGACAAGGCGTCCGCGTTAGCATTTTTACGGCCCACTCTGTATTTGATGGTAAACTGGTAGTTTGATAACCGAGCCATCCAACATTGCTCCATGCCTCCCAGCTTGGCTGTTTCCAGATGCGTCAAGGGGTTGTTGTCTGTAAACGCAGTGAACCGGTTGGCTGTAATCTGGGTAGGCTAAGATTTAATGCGGATTGTGATGCAGATTGCGATGCAGTTTGTGATGCGGCTTTGCGATGCAGATTGCGATGCAGTTTGCGATGCAGATTGCGATGCAGTTTGTGATGCGGCTCGCGATGCAGATTGGGGTGCAGGTTGGGGGCGTGTCCAGGAAACTGCGCGTTGTTTTAGGTACGCCCCCCATCTTCACCAGCGCCTGAGGGCGCGAACATGGCGGTAAAATGGCGGAATTTGGCGCCAAATACAGCAAAGTCTTTTTCACCAAACAGTTCAATATAGGCACACAGGACTCACAATTGCAAGCTTTCGTATCCTGTTCGTGACGCCAAAGATTGAGTCGCACACTTATTACCAGGGCAATGGGGTACTCGGCACCGAGCCCATGAAAGTCTATGGGGTTTGTCACTGGCAGCGGGACTCGGTCCGTGGCCCTGGGCGCTCATACAATGGGGGAAGATATTTACAAGGGATTATTAGGATAGTTCGTGACGCCACCTGTGGTTTCTGGTAAATTGTACCAGCGCTGCTGTAAGGGTCTTCACAGGGGATGTTATGGGGCAGCTGGGTGGTAAGTCTCCCACAGGTGAGACTGGTCCCTGGAAGTCTATGGTGGTGATGATGTAGGGTGTAGATAAAGATTCAGTCACACACATTGCAGTTTCTTTCCATACCTTTTACTGGCAGATGATTCAAGCAGATCCCGGGGAGCTGGTCGGGGTGGAGAGTGCACATTCGGGTAACAGCTGAGCAGGTTAGAGGCCTCCTTTACTTCCATATACTTGTGAGTCCAACCTGCCTGAAGCGAAGTTAACTCTGAATCTCCAGCTCTCTCAATAGCTGTACTGCCCGGCCAACATTGTGGTGGAAACTTCTAAGTGGTGAAAACTAAGTCTATATTTGCTGATCAGGCTAGACTCCTGTTTTCCCTGTCTCCGGTTACGTATTGACACTTAGGGCTGCTCTCTGCGACCTGTAGTCCAGATGCCTCCGGTAATCTTATTACTAAGCTTGAAACTGTAGCAACGCCTTGGACTCCGGTGTCCGGCAATTTAGTGCAGGCAATACAATACCTAAAGCACTTCTCTATCTTCTCCACTGCCCTTCGCCCTGCTCTCGCTCTTAGCACAAGCAATTGTAACTTCGATGGTAATGTCAGCTTTCTTCTAGAGCTCGCTGAGCAGCTCTCAGTATCCTCCTTCCTCCAGCTTCTGTTGAGGTACTGATTAAGGGTAGCTCTGACTAGGCTAGGATGATCCACTTCACCCGTACTAGCCTCCACTTGCTTGTCAGGTGAGCTACGTTAGCTCTGCAAGGATTCAGTCCTCCCTTCTCTCTCTCTCCAAGTCCAGACTCCACTGGACTGAACTGCACTGTCTGAAGACAGGAAACTGACTGAACTGTGATTGCTAAGTGTCACTTCCTCTTGTACCCCTGATGGGTGTGTCTAAAAGTGTGAGTGAAGTGCATAAATATCAAGCTTTGCTGTTACCTTCCTGTGCACCCTCCTGGACTTTATGTGTGCCTGCATAGCTGGGCTACACAACCTCACTCTAGGCCCACCATACGGGTTTTTCTTCAGAGGTAGATAGTGTAGATATGGTTTTATGTAAAACCAAGGTAATGCACCGTAGCGCAACTATTTACAAGACAAGTTCTTGGGCTGGCACAGTCCACAGCCTCTCAGTCCATTGGCATGGTTAAAACACATTTCAAATAATTACATTAATACTTTTTCAAACTTTATGGAATTTTTCAGATGCAATAAACCCTATCTGGGTCTTGCTAACTAGTCTACTAGGACTACTCCTGATAGCGAATAGGTAGTTTACCTTTAGTGATACGTTCTGACCTACGTGGGGTAGCGTCAGGTATAGTATTCTCTAACCTTTCTGTTCTGCGTAACGGCAAACGATAATACTGTCTCAACCTTTCTATGGATCTGGCAAGCGTGCTAGTGACTGGACGAGGCGGTACTGCTTCACCAGCTTCACCAAGGGATTCCACTTCTTGTGGCGCTGCTTCCTGCGGGTCCGCTTCTTGGAGTTCTAACGGTTGAGGGTCTGCCGGAACAGGTTCTTCTGGAACTGGCTCTACTGGCACAATTGGTATGACCGGTTGTAGAGACTCCTCTTGCGGTTGATAAAACTGCAGCACAGGAATAATTACAGCGTCTCCTAATCTGGGCCAATCTGCAGGTAAATCTCCCAAATCCGTGTGTATGACCGCTTCAGCACTCTCTTCTTGATGAACAACAGGGTTTTCTTCACGGAGCTTCAATGGGCCAGGACACAACTTCAAATGATCTCTAGACACAGTTGCCGTCGTTTTTCCTCCATCCTTGCTGATGGTACAGACCTTGCTGTTATCGAAATTGGAATTTTGCACAACGTAAGGCTCCTGTTCCCACTGATCATCCAACTTGTGTGTTCTTCTTTTCCTTTTGAGCACCATTTCTCCAGGCATTAAAGGCTTAGCGGGAGCATTTTTGTTATAGTTCTTCTCTTGCTTTTTTCTTACTTTGTTGAGACTGTCTTCTACGCAGGCTTGTACTCTCTTGTACTGTTCCTGTCGAGTTGTGTCCCAATCTTCAACACTGTCATCAGCCTCTGGTTCTACTACTCCCAGCTCTAAGTCCATTGGCAGCCTTCCCGGTCTTGCTCTCATAAGGTAGGCTGGAGTGCAGTTGGTGGAACTTACTGGGATGTGGTTGTACAAGTCGACCAGGTCAGGTAACAAGTCTGGCCACCGATTTCTTTCTTCCAGTGGTACAGTTTTCAGTAAGTCGATGACAATGTGATTCATTTTTTCACAAAGGCCGTTGGTCTGAGGGTGGTATGGTGTCGTTCTGATCTTTTTACATCCATACAATTGACAAAATTCCTGAAACAGTTCAGCTCCGAATGCAGGACCTCGATCAGTCAGCACCTGCTCCGGATATCCGTGTGGTCTGCAGAAACTTGCTTGGAAGGTTCTTGCTGCTGTCTCTGCTGTCATATCTTTGACAGGGGCGACCACCAGAAACCGGGAATAGTGATCCACCATGGTCAGGGCATATGTGTATCCTGACCTGCTTGGGGACAACTTGATGTGATCCAATGCCACGATCTCCAAGGGACGAGTCGTCCGGATAGGCTGCAAGGGTGCCTTCTGGCTACTGTAGTCTTTTCGCCTGAGGCCACAGGGTCCACAGTTCCGACACCACTTCTCGATGGAGCTGCGCATCCCTACCCAGTAGAACCGGCACCTCAACAGGGTCTCCAGCTTTCTCCAGCCAAAGTGTCCTGCTTGATCGTGGTATGCTTCCAGCACCATTTGGATGTCTGCTCTCGGGACCACTATTTGCCAAACCATCTCATGGGTCCTTGGGTCGACGTATCTCCTGCACAACTTCTCACGGTATATGAACAACCGGCTTCTCTCGTTCCACAGGAGCTTTGCTGGCATGGATGCATCTTTCTCCAAGGAGGAACCTTCCTGTTTTATCAACTCCTTGATACGGCTAACCACGGGATCGCTGTCCTGAGTCTCCTTCCAGCTGTGATGAGGTAAAGGGTTCAACATCTCACCACACCGCTTCCTGTAGACTCGTTGCTCTTGGACCATCCCATTTTGGTGGAACGCAGGTAGCTCGATTTCTTCCAGATCGTCTGACTCTTCCTCCGTGTCAGATTCATGCGGCATTCTGGACAAGGCGTCCGCGTTAGCATTTTTACGGCCCACTCTGTATTTGATGGTAAACTGGTAGTTTGATAACCGAGCCATCCAACATTGCTCCATGCCTCCCAGCTTGGCTGTTTCCAGATGCGTCAAGGGGTTGTTGTCTGTAAACGCAGTGAACCGGTTGGCTGTAATCTGGGTAGGCTAAGATTTCATGCGGATTGTGATGCAGATTGCGATGCAGTTTGCGATGCAGATTGCGATGCAGTTTGCGATGCGGCTCGCGATGCAGATTGGGGTGCAGGTTGGGGGCGTGTCCAGGAAACTGCGCGTTGTTTTAGGTACGCCCCCCATCTTCACCAGCGCCTGAGGGCGCGAACATGGCGGTAAAATGGCGGAATTTGGCGCCAAATACAGCAAAGTCTTTTTCACCAAACAGTTCAATATAGGCACACAGGACTCACAATTGCAAGCTTTCGTATCCTGTTCGTGACGCCAAAGATTGAGTCGCACACTTATTACCAGGGCAATGGGGTACTCGGCACCGAGCCCATGAAAGTCTATGGGGTTTGTCACTGGCAGCGGGACTCGGTCCGTGGCCCTGGGCGCTCATACAATGGGGGAAGATATTTACAAGGGATTATTAGGATAGTTCGTGACGCCACCTGTGGTTTCTGGTAAATTGTACCAGCGCTGCTGTAAGGGTCTTCACAGGGGATGTTATGGGGCAGCTGGGTGGTAAGTCTCCCACAGGTGAGACTGGTCCCTGGAAGTCTATGGTGGTGATGATGTAGGGTGTAGATAAAGATTCAGTCACACACATTGCAGTTTCTTTCCATACCTTTTACTGGCAGATGATTCAAGCAGATCCCGGGGAGCTGGTCGGGGTGGAGAGTGCACATTCGGGTAACAGCTGAGCAGGTTAGAGGCCTCCTTTACTTCCATATACTTGTGAGTCCAACCTGCCTGAAGCGAAGTTAACTCTGAATCTCCAGCTCTCTCAATAGCTGTACTGCCCGGCCAACATTGTGGTGGAAACTTCTAAGTGGTGAAAACTAAGTCTATATTTGCTGATCAGGCTAGACTCCTGTTTTCCCTGTCTCCGGTTACGTATTGACACTTAGGGCTGCTCTCTGCGACCTGTAGTCCAGATGCCTCCGGTAATCTTGTTACTAAGCTTGAAACTGTAGCAACGCCTCAGACTACGGTGTCCGGCAATTTAGTGCAGGCAATACAATACCTAAAGCACTTCTCTATCTTCTCCACTGCCCTTCGCCCTGCTCTCGCTCTTAGCACAAGCAATTGTAACTTCGATGGTAATGTCAGCTTTCTTCTAGAGCTCGCTGAGCAGCTCTCAGTATCCTCCTTCCTCCAGCTTCTGTTGAGGTACTGATTAAGGGTAGCTCTGACTAGGCTAGGATGATCCACTTCACCCGTACTAGCCTCCACTTGCTTGTCAGGTGAGCTACGTTAGCTCTGCGAGGATTCAGTCCTCCCTTCTCTCTCTCTCCAAGTCCAGACTCCACTGGACTGAACTGCACTGTCTGAAGACAGGAAACTGACTGAACTGTGATTGCTAAGTGTCACTTCCTCTTGTACCCCTGATGGGTGTGTCTAAAAGTGTGAGTGAAGTGCATAAATATCAAGCTTTGCTGTTACCTTCCTGTGCACCTCCTGGACTTTATGTGTGCCTGCATAGCTGGGCTACACAACCTCACTCTAGGCCCACCATACGGGTTTTTCTTCAGAGGTAGATAGTGTAGATATGGTTTTATGTAAAACCAAGGTAATGCACCGTAGCGCAACTATTTACAAGACAAGTTCTTGGGCTGGCACAGTCCACAGCCTCTCAGTCCATTGGCATGGTTAAAACACATTTCAAATAATTACATTAATACTTTTTCAAACTTTATGGAATTTTTCAGATGCAATAAACCCTATCTGGGTCTTGCTAACTAGTCTACTAGGACTACTCCTGATAGCGAATAGGTAGTTTACCTTTAGTGATACGTTCTTGTGTCGACCCGCCACCACAATTGTGGGTTACCAGGGCAATGGGGTACTCAGAGCCGAGCCCGTAGAAGTCTATGGGATTTGTCACAGGTAGCGGTGGCTCGGTCTGTGGCCCTGGCGGTCTGGCGTATGTTGGGGGAATATTTACAGGGGATAGATTTATATACAGTTCGTGACGCCACCTGTAGTATTCTGGTAATTTGTACCAGCGCTGCTATAGATCTCTGAGGGGATGGTGATGCAGCTAGATGTCGGGTCCCCTACAGGTGGGACTCTTCCCTCAGGTCGGTAGTTAGGTAGGGATTGTGCAGGCATGCAATAATAACTCAGTCTCACACGGTCAGTGTCTTTCCATACCTTTACTTGCAAGATGATAAGGCAGGTCCCAGGGAGGCTGATCCAAGGAGAGTGTATCTTGAGACAGCAGCTGGACAAGTTAGGGGCCTCCTTTACTTTCCACACAATGAGTACAACCAGCCTGCAGCGTAGTTCCCTCAATATCTCCAGCTAATCCTTAGCTGTACCGCCCAGCCAGCTTTGTGTTAGGAGCCTTCCAATTGATGAAACTAGGTTCTTGCTTTTGTCTGCGCTTGACTCAAAGTCCCTATTCCACCTGACTCCAGTTACGTACTGACTATATGGGGCTTGTTTGCCGCGACCTAAGGTCCGGTAAATTCCTGGTTTTCTTACCACTATGCTTGTAACAATAGTGATCATTCGGTCCCAGTGACCGGTAGCAATGTGCAGGACTTCTTCAATCCGTAAGCACTATTCCAATAAACCACTGTGCCTTTCGCCTTGTCCTCGCTGGTAACATAAGCACTCACACTAGCCAAGGGTCGAGTAGTCACTCCTTTCTTTTCCTTCACTTCAAAGTTAGTTACAGATGCTCAGTTATCAATAGGCAGGAGCACGTCTCTGAACCTTACACTGTCCTTTAGACAGGATGCTGAAGACTTTCTGCACTAAGCTTCTTCTTTCCTCCCAATGTATTCTGATGAGGTACAGCTCTGACTAGGCTGAGGTGAATTAAACCACCTGTACTAGACTCCACTTTCCGAACTGATGATAGAGCAATCTGGACTGCTTCCTCCCTCCAGACGTCTTCTCTCTCTGAAGTCCAGGCACAGACTCCTCGACCTCTCTCTCTGAAGTCTGGACACTGACTAAATCACTCAAAAACATACACCTTGACCACTCCCTCAATAGTAAACTGCACTACCCTAAGGGTGTGTCTAGTATATGTTGAGTGAATGGATATTTAGCATTAAACTGCTGTCTCGCCACACACTCTCCAGGGTACTGCGTGTGCCTAACACCAGGGCTACACATTCCCCCATGGTAAAAGACAGCACTCCCGGGCTGTAAAATACAAAAGAGACATTTTGTTTATGCATGAAACATTAAACAATTAACATTGGTTCGTCCCATCCGGGAGGTGAGGAAATCTTGAACGTTGCAAACATTATAGAAATACAAATATTAAATAGCATTCAATAAATATACAATATTCTTGTGAAGGACCCGCACCAAACCTTCAACGTAGGTCCTGGGTGGGCTGCAGGACATCCAAATGCAGACCTCACTCAGTGCCACACCACACGGGTTTTTGTTTTCAGAGGTAGTTGTGCTGGTTTATGTAAAACCAAGATAAGGCACCGAAGCGCAACTATGTACAAATAAGTTCTGGGTTGGCACAGTCCTCAACCTCCAAGTCCATTGTAAAACCAAAGACATATATATAATATCACATTATTATACTAAAGTGCAAAACTTTTTCTAGTTACCCAGCCGGGCATTCTACGGTTAGCAAAATATATATGCATTATATATATACTCTTCAACTGGTGCTAAACTTTATAAAACATTTCTGAAACTTTCTACAATATTACTTATGGTAGACCCTATAGGGATCTCACCGATTCTTCTTTACTATTTATTCATTTTCAAATAATACACTTTCCACCCTGGGGGCTGGAACAATGCAATGGGCCCTAGATCCCAGGACTAGCAAATCATGCGCTGCGATTAGGGTCTGGGTCGCCACAGTTCTCGTGCGAACCTCCAGGGGCGCAACGGGTACATTCTCCTCACGTGACACCGATTGCGTTTCAATCACAGTTAGCGATATGGACCGTGTCATGGATTGCGATTTAGACGGGGTCGCATGTTGCGATGAAGATATGACTTTCATTTGTGATGCGCTTGCAGGGGGCGATGCTGGGGCACGGCCGGATACTGCTTGAGCTGGAGACGGGGACGCTGCGGTAGTGGTGACGTTACCTGCGTCGGGGATGGGGTCACGGACGATGGTGACGTTAAGGGCATACCATCCCTTCATTCCCCAATGCCGTGTGTACGTGACGATGTCTCCATTTACTAAGTCCCTCCCGGATGGCCTTGCGGCAGGTGGGATTCTACGTCACGCCTGCTGACAAAGACCCCGGGGTAGAGGCCCGGTTCACGGATGAAGCCCCAGCCCTTCCGGAGCTGGAACTCAGTCACACACCCCTGCCGCCGCGGTTCCCTCAGGGTACCTTTTCTCTCTCCGGACACTCTCTTTGTCCGCGATCAGCTCTGCATGTTGTCGCTGACGGTTCCGCTGAGCTTCCCGCTCTTCCTCCTGCTGGCGTTTCTGCTTCTCCTCACGACGCTGCCACTCATGTTCCCACTGGGCGGTATAGGCGACGTCATCCAGGCGCGCCATCTCGTCCCAGTCGACGTCTGGTAACGACGGACAGGACCCCTCCGGTGTCCCTGCCGGGACCGATCATCTGCTGCGGCCTCCTGGCCGGGCGGGCGTTCCGGAACTGGCGGTACCTCCTCAACCTCCTTCGCCTCCACCGCTTCACCGGTGGGCTCAGGATCGGTACTTTCGGGGGCAGCCTCCGGTTGCTCCTTCGCCTTGGGCAGCAGAATCTTCGGTAATTGAAATCGTGGGGGGTCGTTGAGGGGAGAGATCACCATGTCCCACAGCCTCCGCTGCTCCAGGGTACGCCGGCGTCTCTCGATCTCTTCAAATCCAGGTTGGTGCTGGACCATCTTCTTCAGGCGTGCATTTTCTTCTTTTGTTTCTAGCAACGCCTGCTGCAGGTGCAGGATCACGGATAACTCCGGTGTTGGTGGCAGCTTGGCTGGGGCACGGGGCCTGCCTTCCTCCGCTTCCCTGCTCGGCTGCACACGTCCTGCTTCCATGATGTTCCAGAAGATTCTTTCTTCTTCCTGCGGAGACATCCGGTCTCTTCCGTGGAGGTGGGGTTTGCGTCTCCTCCTCCTCGCAGGGAAGGTGAAGAGGAGGCGGACCTCCTTAGCTGTAGGGCAGGACCGCATGTTGTAATAGCACTTTGAGAGGGCAGGCATTTTCCTCGCGCCACAGGGGGGTAGACGCCCACGAAGGTACGCCCACCTTCTTCTTCAGCGCCTGAGGGCGCGAATATGGCGACAAAAATGGCGATTTTGGCGCCAAAAGTGCAAACAGTCCTTTTCACAAAAACAATTCCTTAGGCACACAGGGCTCACAATGATGCAAGTTTCGTATCCTGTTCGTGACGCCAAGTTTTTGTGTCGACCCGCCACCACAATTGTGGGTTACCAGGGCAATGGGGTACTCAGAGCCGAGCCCGTAGAAGTCTATGGGATTTGTCACAGGTAGCGGTGGCTCGGTCTGTGGCCCTGGCGGTCTGGCGTATGTTGGGGAATATTTACAGGGGATAGATTTATATACAGTTCGTGACGCCACCTGTAGTATTCTGGTAATTTGTACCAGCGCTGCTATAGATCTCTGAGGGGATGGTGATGCAGCTAGATGTCGGGTCCCCTACAGGTGGGACTCTTCCCTCAGGTCGGTAGTTAGGTAGGGATTGTGCAGGCATGCAATAATAACTCAGTCTCACACGGTCAGTGTCTTTCCATACCTTTACTTGCAAGATGATAAGGCAGGTCCCAGGGAGGCTGATCCAAGGAGAGTGTATCTTGAGACAGCAGCTGGACAAGTTAGGGGCCTCCTTTACTTTCCACACAATGAGTACAACCAGCCTGCAGCGTAGTTCCCTCAATATCTCCAGCTAATCCTTAGCTGTACCGCCCAGCCAGCTTTGTGTTAGGAGCCTTCCAATTGATGAAACTAGGTTCTTGCTTTTGTCTGCGCTTGACTCAAAGTCCCTATTCCACCTGACTCCAGTTACGTACTGACTATATGGGGCTTGTTTGCCGCGACCTAAGGTCCGGTAAATTCCTGGTTTTCTTACCACTATGCTTGTAACAATAGTGATCCTTCGGTCCCCAGTGACCGTAGCAATGTGCAGGACTTCTTCAATCCGTAAGCACTATTCCAATAAACCACTGTGCCTTTCGCCTTGTCCTCGCTGGTAACATAAGCACTCACACTAGCCAAGGGTCGAGTAGTCACTCCTTTCTTTTCCTTCACTTCAAAGTTAGTTACAGATGCTCAGTTATCAATAGGCAGGAGCACGTCTCTGAACCTTACACTGTCCTTTAGACAGGATGCTGAAGACTTTCTGCACTAAGCTTCTTCTTTCCTCCCAATGTATTCTGATGAGGTACAGCTCTGACTAGGCTGAGGTGAATTAAACCACCTGTACTAGACTCCACTTTCCGAACTGATGATAGAGCAATCTGGACTGCTTCCTCCCTCCAGACGTCTTCTCTCTCTGAAGTCCAGGCACAGACTCCTCGACCTCTCTCTCTGAAGTCTGGACACTGACTAAATCACTCAAAAACATACACCTTGACCACTCCCTCAATAGTAAACTGCACTACCCTAAGGGTGTGTCTAGTATATGTTGAGTGAATGGATATTTAGCATTAAACTGCTGTCTCGCCACACACTCTCCAGGGTACTGCGTGTGCCTAACACCAGGGCTACACATTCTGACCTACGTGGGGTAGCGTCAGGTATAGTATTCTCTAACCTTTCTGTTCTGCGTAACGGCAAACGATAATACTGTCTCAACCTTTCTATGGATCTGGCAAGCGTGCTAGTGACTGGACGAGGCGGTACTGCTTCACCAGCTTCACCAAGGGATTCCACTTCTTGTGGCGCTGCTTCCTGCGGGTCCGCTTCTTGGAGTTCTAACGGTTGAGGGTCTGCCGGAACAGGTTCTTCTGGAACTGGCTCTACTGGCACAATTGGTATGACCGGTTGTAGAGACTCCTCTTGCGGTTGATAAAACTGCAGCACAGGAATAATTACAGCGTCTCCTAATCTGGGCCAATCTGCAGGTAAATCTCCCAAATCCGTGTGTATGACCGCTTCAGCACTCTCTTCTTGATGAACAACAGGGTTTTCTTCACGGAGCTTCAATGGGCCAGGACACAACTTCAAATGATCTCTAGACACAGTTGCCGTCGTTTTTCCTCCATCCTTGCTGATGGTACAGACCTTGCTGTTATCGAAATTGGAATTTTGCACAACGTAAGGCTCCTGTTCCACTGATCATCCAACTTGTGTGTTCTTCTTTTCCTTTTGAGCACCATTTCTCCAGGCATTAAAGGCTTAGCGGGAGCATTTTTGTTATAGTTCTTCTCTTGCTTTTCTCTTACTTTGTTGAGACTGTCTTCTACGCAGGCTTGTACTCTCTTGTACTGTTCCTGTCGAGTTGTGTCCCAATCTTCAACACTGTCATCAGCCTCTGGTTCTACTACTCCCAGCTCTAAGTCCATAGGCAGCCTTCCCGGTCTTGCTCTCATAAGGTAGGCTGGAGTGCAGTTGGTGGAACTTACTGGGATGTGGTTGTACAAGTCGACCAGGTCAGGTAACAAGTCTGGCCACCGATTTCTTTCTTCCAGTGGTACAGTTTTCAGTAAGTCGATGACAATGTGATTCATTTTTTCACAAAGGCCGTTGGTCTGAGGGTGGTATGGTGTCGTTCTGATCTTTTTACATCCATACAATTGACAAAATTCCTGAAACAGTTCAGCTCCGAATGCAGGACCTCGATCAGTCAGCACCTGCTCCGGATATCCGTGTGGTCTGCAGAAACTTGCTTGGAAGGTTCTTGCTGCTGTCTCTGCTGTCATATCTTTGACAGGGGCGACCACCAGAAACCGGGAATAGTGATCCACCATGGTCAGGGCATATGTGTATCCTGACCTGCTTGGGGACAACTTGACGTGATCCAATGCCACGATCTCCAAGGGACGAGTCGTCCGGATAGGCTGCAAGGGTGCCTTCTGGCTACTGTAGTCTTTTCGCCTGAGGCCACAGGGTCCACAGTTCCGGCACCACTTCTCGATGGAGCTGCGCATCCCTACCCAGTAGAACCGGCACCTCAACAGGGTCTCCAGCTTTCTCCAGCCAAAGTGTCCTGCTTGATCGTGGTATGCTTCCAGCACCATTTGGATGTCTGCTCTCGGGACCACTATTTGCCAAACCATCTCATGGGTCCTTGGGTCGACGTATCTCCTGCACAACTTCTCACGGTATATGAACAACCGGCTTCTCTCGTTCCACAGGAGCTTTGCTGGCATGGATGCATCTTTCTCCAAGGAGGAACCTTCCTGTTTTATCAACTCCTTGATACGGCTGACCACGGGATCGCTGTCCTGAGTCTCCTTCCAGCTGTGATGAGGTAAAGGGTTCAACATCTCACCACACCGCTTCCTGTAGACTCGTTGCTCTTGGACCATCCCATTTCGGTGGAACGCAGGTAGCTCGATTTCTTCCAGATCGTCTGACTCTTCCTCCGTGTCAGATTCATGCGGCATTCTGGACAAGGCGTCCGCGTTAGCATCTTTACGGCCCCTCTGTATTTGATGGTAAACTGGTAGTTTGATAACCGAGCCATCCAACGTTGCTCCATGCCTCCCAGCTTGGCTGTTTCCAGATGCGTCAAGGGGTTGTTGTCTGTAAACGCAGTGAACCGGTTGGCTGTAATCTGGGTAGGCTAAGATTTCATGCGGATTGTGATGCAGATTGCGATGCAGTTTGTGATGCGGCTTTGCGATGCAGATTGCGATGCAGATTGCGATGCAGTTTGCGATGCGGCTCGCGATGCAGATTGGGGTGCAGGTTGGGGGCGTGTCCAGGAAACTGCGCGTTGTTTTAGGTACGCCCCCCTTCTTCACCAGCGCCTGAGGGCGCAAACATGGCGGTAAAATGGCGGAATTTGGCACCAAATACAGCAAACAGTCTTTTTCACCAAACAGTTCAATACAGGCACACAGGACTCACAATTGCAAGCTTTCGTATCCTGTTCGTGACGCCAAAGATTGAGTCGCACACTTATTACCAGGGCAATGGGGTACTCGGCACCGAGCCCATGAAAGTCTATGGGGTTTGTCACTGGCAGCGGGACTCGGTCCGTGGCCCTGGGCGCTCATACAATGGGGGAAGATATTTACAAGGGATTATTAGGATAGTTCGTGACGCCACCTGTGGTTTCTGGTAAATTGTACCAGCGCTGCTGTAAGGGTCTTCACAGGGGATGTTATGGGGCAGCTGGGTGGTAAGTCTCCCACAGGTGAGACTGGTCCCTGGAAGTCTATGGTGGTGATGATGTAGGGTGTAGATAAAGATTCAGTCACACACATTGCAGTTTCTTTCCATACCTTTTACTGGCAGATGATTCAAGCAGATCCCGGGGAGCTGGTCGGGGTGGAGAGTGCACATTCGGGTAACAGCTGAGCAGGTTAGAGGCCTCCTTTACTTCCATATACTTGAGTCCAACCTGCCTGAAGCGAAGTTAACTCTGAATCTCCAGCTCTCTCAATAGCTGTACTGCCCGGCCAACATTGTGGTGGAAACTTCTAAGTGGTGAAAACTAAGTCTATATTTGCTGATCAGGCTAGACTCCTGTTTTCCCTGTCTCCGGTTACGTATTGACACTTAGGGCTGCTCTCTGCGACCTGTAGTCCAGATGCCTCCGGTAATCTTGTTACTAAGCTTGAAACTGTAGCAACGCCTCAGACTCCGGTGTCCGGCAATTTAGTGCAGGCAATACAATACCTAAAGCACTTCTCTATCTTCTCCACTGCCCTTCGCCCTGCTCTCGCTCTTAGCACAAGCAATTGTAACTTCGATGGTAATGTCAGCTTTCTTCGATGGTAATGAGCAGCTCTCAGTATCCTCCTTCCTCCAGCTTCTGTTGAGGTACTGATTAAGGGTAGCTCTGACTAGGCTAGGATGATCCACTTCACCCGTACTAGCCTCCACTTGCTTGTCAGGTGAGCTACGTTAGCTCTGCGAGGATTCAGTCCTCCCTTCTCTCTCTCTCCAAGTCCAGACTCCACTGGACTGAACTGCACTGTCTGAAGACAGGAAACTGACTGAACTGTGATTGCTAAGTGTCATTTCCTCTTGTACCCCTGATGGGTGTGTCTAAAAGTGTGAGTGAAGTGCATAAATATCAAGCTTTGCTGTTACCTTCCTGTGCACCCTCCTGGACTTTATGTGTGCCTGCATAGCTGGGCTACACACCAACAGGGCGGCCAAGGGACAGATTCAGACTGTGCCAACAGAACGGCCACAGGGACAGTTTCAGACTGTGCTGAAAGGACAGCCACAGGGACAGGTTCAGACTGTGCCAACAGGATGGCCACAGGCATAGGTTCAGACTATGATGAGAGGACGGCCACAGGCACAGCTTCAGACTGCCAACAGGACGGCCACAGGGACAGGTTCAGACTGTGCTAACAGGACAGCCACAGGGACAGGTTCAGACTGTGATGAGAGGACGGCCACAGGGACAGGTTCAGACTGTGCTAACAGGACAGCCACTGGGTCAGGTTCAGACTTTGCCGACAGGACGGCCACAAGGACAGGTTCAGACTGTGCAGACAGGATGGCCACAGGGACAGGTTCAGACTGTGCCGACCGAACGGCCACAGGGACAAGTTCAGACTGTGCCGACAGGACAGCCACAGGGACAGGTTCAGACTGTGCCGACAGGAGGCCACAGGGACAGGTTCAGACTGTGCCGACAGGGCGGCCACAGGCACAGGTTCAGACTGTGCCGACAGAATGGCCACAGGGACAGGTTCAGACTGTGCCAAAAAGGACGGCCACAGGGACAGGTTCAGACTGTGCCGACAGGACGGCCACAGGGACAGGTTCAGACTGTGCCGACAGAGCGGCCACAGGGACAGATTCAGACTGTGCCAACAGAACGGCCACAGGGACAGGTTCAGACTGTGCCAACAGGGCGGCAACAGGGACAGTTTCAGACTGTGCCGAAAGGACGGCCACAGGGACAGGTTCAGACTGTGCCAACAGGATGGCCATAGGCATAGGTTCAGACTATGATGAGAGGACGGCCACAGGCACAGCTTCAGACTGCCAACAGGATGGCCACAGGGACAGGTTCAGACTGTGCTAATAGGACAGCCACTGGGTCAGGTTCAGACTTTGCCGACAGGACGGCCACAAGGACAGGTTCAGACTGTGCCGACCGAACGGCCACAGGGACAGGTTCAGACTGTGCCGATAGGACAGCCACAGGGACAGGTTCAGACTGTGCCGACAGGACGGCCACAGGGACAGGTTCAGACAGTGCCGACAGGGCGGCCACAGGCACAGGTTCAGACTGTGCCGACAGGACAGCCAGAGGGACAGGTTCAGACAGTGCCAAAAAGGACGGCCACAGGGACAGGTTCAGATTGTAGCGACAGGCCGGCCACATGGAAAAGGTTCAGACTGTGCCGACAGGATGGCCACAGGGACAGGTTCAGACTGTGCCGACCGAATGGCCACAGGGACAGGTTCAGACTGTGCCAACAGGACAGCCACAGGGACAGGTTCAAGCTGTGCCGACAGGACGACCACAGGGACAGGTTCAGACTGTGCCGACAGGACAGCCACAGGGACAGGTTCAGACTGTGCCGACAGGACGGCCACAGGGACAGGTTCAGACTGTGCCGACAGGGCGGCCACAGGCACAGGTTCAGACTGTGCCAACAGAACAGCCACAGGGACAGGTTCAGACTGTGCCAAAAAGGACAGCCACGGGGACAGGTTCAGACTGTAGCGACAGGCCCGCCACATGGAAAAGGTTCAGATTGTGCCGACAGGGCGGCCACAGGGACAGGTTCAGACTGTGCCAAAAAGGACGGCCACAGGGACAGGTTCAGATTGTAGCGACAGGCCCGCCACATGGAAAAGATTCAGACTGTGCCAACAGGGCGGCCACAAGGACAGGTTCAGACTGTGCCAACAGGCAGGCCACAGGGACAGGTTCAGACTGTGCCGACAGGACGGCCACAGGGACAGGTTCAGACTGTGCCGACATGACGGCCACAGGGACAGGTTCAGACTGTGCCGACAGGACAGCCACAGGGAC
>JARQOD010009810.1:2828-29822 GCA_033576555.1 Oophaga sylvatica
AAAAATGGGGATAGTAGTTAGGAAACTGACAGATGATCGACAGATAAGCTATCCTAAACCCATATGCGGTACTGTACATAAAGTTCCCATAATCAATAAAAAGGGGGACTCTAACAAGTACAGTCATGGCCAAAAGTTTTGAGAATGACACAAATATTTTTATTTCAATGACTGCTCCCCTTTGGGTTTTTTATGGGGTTTTTGACAGATGTTTTTACACAGACAGAAAAAAAATTGAAAAATAATGAGTAACAAAACTTATATTGCAGTTGGGGTTTTTTTCCACTACGGGAACAGTCCGGATTTGCGCGTGTTTGACGCTTTCTTTGGGTCAGCGAAAAAACACCAGGCCCCAAATTACAGCTAGTGGGGGGGTTTCAAGAAATCCCGTCCCCACTATGCTTTTAAAAACCCGCAGGCGGGGCCCTTTCGTTTCCGGGAAATGCGGCCGTTTTTTCAACCGCAGTGTCCTACCCCCCGCAAGGAAAAAAACACGGGGCTATGCCCCTCGATCTTTCCGGATGTTTCCGGAGGTGTCCTGAACACACCGGGAAAGAGGACCCGTAAAAAGGGGCGGGCTTTGGGCATGCGGAATTTACCTCCTTCCAAAGCGCTGGGTTTCCCGGCCGTGGAACCACAGCCTTAAAATGAGTTAATCGCAAGTAAATATTTGCAGTGTTGACCCTTATTTTTCAGGACCTTAAATTTATCCCTGGATGCTTCAATAACTTCTGGCCCAAATCCTGACGATAGCAGTCCTTTCTTGCACAATCAATGCTTTCATTTTGTCAGAATTTTTGGGTTTTTTTGTTTGTCCCCCCGTTCTTTGTTGACCACAATTCTCAATGGGTTTAAAATTTGGGGATTTCCAGGCCAGGCCCCAAAAATCTCATTTTTTGTTCCCGAGCCATTAGTTATCAAATTTTTGTTTTATGGCAAGGTGCTCCAAAAAGCGGAAAAGGCTTGTTTCGCCAAACGCTCTTGGAGGGGTTGGGAGAAGTTTGCTCTTGGGGGACATTCTGGTAATTCTTATTCATGGCTGTGTTTTTAGGCAAGACTGGAGAGAGCCGATTCCCTTGGCTGAGAAGCAACCCCACACATGAAATGGTTTCAGGATGCTTAACAGTTGGCAAAGAGACAAGACTGGTGGTAGCGCTCACCTTGTCTTCTCCTAAGGAGGCTTTTTCCTGATGTCCAAACAATCGAAAATGGGATTCATCAGAGAAATAACTTTACCCACAGTCCACCAGCAGTCCACTGCCTGTACCTTTTGCAGAATATCAGTCTGTCCATGATGTTTTTTTCTGGAGAGAAGTGCTTCTTTGCTGCCCTCCTTGAGACCAGGCTTTGCTCCAAGAGTTCTCCGCCTCACAGTGCATGCAGATGCACTCACACCTGCCTGCTGCCATTCCTGAGCAAGTTTCTGCACTGCTGGTAGCCCGATCCCGCAGCTGAAACACTTTTAAGAGACTGTCCTGGCGCTTGCTGGTCTTACTTGGGTCCCTGGAGCCTTTTTTGGCAACAATGAACCTCTCTCCTTTTGAAGTTCTTGATGATTCGATAGATTGTTGACTGAGGTGCAATCTTTCTAGCTGCGATACTCTTCCCTGTTAGGGCCATTTTTGTGCATTGCAATGATGACTGCACGTGTTTCTTTAGAGATAAACATGGTAACAGAAAGAGAAACAATAATGCCAAGCACCAGCCTCCTTTTAAAGTATCCAGTTGTGTCATTCTTACTTAATCATGACAGATTGATCTCAGCCATGTCCTCATCAACACTCACACCTGTGTTAATGGAGCCAATCACTGAAAAGAGGTAGCTGGTCCTTTTAAGCAGGGATGCAATGATGTTGAAATGTGTTTGGGAGATAGTTCATTTTCTAGCCAAATATTGACTTTGCAAGTAATTTGCTGTTAAGCTGATCACTCTTTTAACATTCTGGAGTATATGCAAATTGCCATTAGAAAAAGTGAAGCAGTAGACTTGTAAAAATTTATATTTGTGTCATTCCAAAACTTTTGTTCCATGACTGTAAATACCTTAATAGGATGTTCAAGGGGCACGTTCAGAGATGCCAGTGGCCCGTGCCTCAGCCCAATGCACTTTCGGATCACTCCTTCGTCAGGATCACTATGGATTTAGGATAGCTATATCAGTTCGAACATCTGTACAGTATATCTCTACACTACTATCCCATACTATTCCATTCCACTTGTATGAACAGTTTCTGATGTTCGGTACCTGTGTGTAGCCCAGCTGCGCTTGGTGCCACATGTAACCCAGGAGGATGCATGAAAGGTAATTCACAATCACCTGATAAGCACACAACACTTCACATTTTTCCTGGTTCCACCAGAGGGAGCCCTTGATCAGTAGTGAGATGTAGGCATCCTAGCCTAAACGTTAGCTAGTTGTTGGTGTTACCTCAGTACAGCAGAACATCTCAGAACGCAGTTACCTCAGACGAGCTGTGAGGTAAGATAAAGAACTCCTCAGAACACCGGGGAAGACTCCTGTCCGATTAGCCTGAGGGCTGAGGAAGTTTGAGAGAGAAGCTGACACTACTGCTGCCTGTGCTTATGCTAAGTGTGCGAGTAAGCGACAGGCAAGTGGAAAAAGGAAAAGAGAGAGTGACAGAGGTCAACCAGCATTGATAGCTAACCTCCACTCTTGCACTACCGGACACCGGGTCCGAGCTTGCAGTATCTTCACAGCTAGTGGGAAAAACCGAGACCCTGGACTTCAAGCTGCAGGAGCCAGCAGGTACCCCATAGAGACACTGTTCTGTCCCAAAGAACCTCATCACAAGATCACCGGGCGTAGCAAAGAGAAGGAGTTAAACGTTGTTTTATGCAAGTTAGAAACTCACAACACATCAAGAAGTAAGGAGGCCTTACACCTACTCAGTTGAATTACTGGACGTGCATCCTCCACCCTGAGCAGCCTCCCGGGGACGTGCCTGCAAATACAACCAGTAAAAGGTACGGAAAGAGACTCATTGTGTGTGTCGCCTTATTGCTTGCACCCCTGCACTGCCATATACCTCGAGGGATCAGTCTTACCTGTGGAAGACTTAACACCTCGCTGCCCAATAACAACCCCCTCAAGGATTCCACCTGCAGCGCTGGTCACCCTGATCAGAAACCACAGGTGGCGTCACGAACATTCTAAATCCCCTGTAAATATCCCCCTTTGAAGAGCGCCCAGGGCGACGGACCGAGCTGCGCTACCCGTTACCTCTCCCCCATTGAAGTGAACGGGCTCGGTGCTGAGTACCCATAAGCCCTGGTACGTGCGCTCATCTTTGGCGTCACGAACAGGATAAGAAAGCTCGCTATATGTGAGTCCTGTGTGCCCGAAGTGGACTGTTTTTGTGCAAAAAGACTGTGTTTACTGTTGTTGTGATTTTGGCGCCAATTGTCCGCCATTGCCCGCCAAAGTACAGCGCTACAGCGCAAAGAGAGGGGCGACCTGCAAAAGCCGCGGAGTCCCGGTCACGCCTCAACGCTGACGCGCGGCAGGTCCTGTGGAGAGCTTCAGTTGATCGCTCCGACGTCAGGCGCCGGCGACGCAGGTCCTCCCCATCGCTGTGCCTGCAGAGCTGCAGCCTTCAGGAGAAGGTAATCCACACTTAACTAGGGGGGGGGACAGACATATCACAGCCACAAGCTGACAGCGCGGCCCAGGGCGACCATCCGTGACTTACCCGCCGGCGCTGCCGCGCAGTATGTAAACGTTGACCCCTCACCAGGTCCGGTCGCCCCGATAGTACCCGTGATGCCCCATACCTGCCTGGAGCAAAGTGGCTCCCTCATATAGCGGTAAGCCGGATACCCTGTCAGGGTTCAAGCGCAAAATATGCAGCATAATGGACATGTACCCTATGACAGAGAAACAAAGAGCTGCAGTAGTATTGGGACAATTGACTGGTGCTGCAGAAAGGGAAGTAGAGACTTGGACAGCTGCAGACCAGGAATCATGCTTTCAATTTTCTAAACTACAGACTATTTTTTGAAGACCGCATGAAACAGATCTCCGGGAGGTTTTACCAATGCCCCAGAGACCAATGACAGTATTAGGGACTAAGCCTGCCACTACAGGGGGCCCTGCGAGCTCCAAACAGGTTAACCCTTAAGTGCTATTAATGAAGCAAAATGTTGAGGAACAATTTGACGGGGACTGAGGTCCCAAGCTGAAAGCAGAACTGTGCACTGGGGTCCTTTTGGATCATCCTGACCTACCTTTGATCCTTAAAAAATGGCTATAAAAGGACGCGACCCCCCCTGGAGAAGCCTGAGGTGGAACCCAGTCCACCCCCGGGGGTGAAACCACTTAAAGCCAGCACATCCCCCTTTTTTTCCCCCGCTGGGCAGAAGCCAAAACCAGGGTGGCCCCCTACTGAGATAGACTGTCTGGCCTCAGAAGTGCGCAGCTGACTAAAAACCTGGCACTTAATGAGTGCCCTGCAACTGCGGAAGGAAGAAGGAGGAAAGTCCTGCTAGCTGACTCCCAAGGTGTCCCTGGATGAACGAGGAGGAGGAGGCGCGCCCCACCGGAGGAGGAAAAACGCCACCCCCAGGAGCGACCCCTGACAGCACCCTCCCGCCGGAGACACTGTACCTTTTGCAACAGAGAAGGTCATCTGCCCACAGTGTCCTTTAAAGGGCAGATCCTGGGTCTGAGGGCCAACACCCCAGGAATAGACCATCAGGCCCCTCAACTGGAACCGCAGGTTTGTGGGGAAACCCCACCTTCCATCATCCGGATGGGATCGCAACCCTGCCCTGCTGGACACTGGATCTCAGGGACCTCAAAACCTGACGTTCTGTATAATAATTTTTGTTCCTGGACGTCTCCAGCCCCCGGCCCTGATTTGCTGTTATGCCTTAATGGCCTCCCTGTTGATAACTAGGAGCC
This sequence comes from Oophaga sylvatica, assembly GCA_033576555.1. Taxonomy (NCBI): domain Eukaryota; kingdom Metazoa; phylum Chordata; class Amphibia; order Anura; family Dendrobatidae; genus Oophaga; species Oophaga sylvatica. Next base: position 7,750 of record JARQOD010009810.1, read on the forward strand.
CAAAAACGGACGTAAAGGTGGGCAGATTGGAGCTGAAGGATCGTGACTTTGTTAAAAGATGTAAATGAGGTTAAATTGGTTTCAGGTACAAACTTTTAGTAACTGTCGGGGAAGTTGTGTTTTTGCTCCAACAGCTTGCCGAAGTTCCAGGCCAAGCAGAAGGGAGTGATCCAAAGGGAGATCCGGGCCCTGATGTGCCACAAAGCGAACTGACAGAGGTGAAATTGGTAAGACGGTAACAACCCGAACCCCAGGATACCCCCAATGAGTGAAATGCTTATAGGTGTAAGCGAATAGTCGAGAGGACAAACACCAACAGTAGTAGAGCCCCAATTTTCAACACAGACCTCACTCTTGACTCAAGGGGTATAAAGTACCAAAATGGGGATACCAGTAGTCTTCTCAACTGGGGAGAAGATGAATGAATTTACCCCTTTTTGCCACAGTTGCTAAATTACATACCGAGATAACAAAATCTATTCCCGACAGAGTCCCTTAGCCTCCCGCCAACCAGCGGGAGGGAAATGACCAAACCCAGGTGGGGGTTGGTGTCAATCCCCCATGCGGGACAGCACCACTCCCCCCACCAAAAGGGGAGTACTAGGGGGTACAGGATTACACACAGGTATTTACAAACACCCCTTGACTTTGGGAAAATTAAGGGAGTACAACATCTATCCCTACAGGCAGCCACCCCCTCAAGGAGCGGTAAGGCCTTACCTCCAGCCCTACCAGCGCCAGGAAATGTTGCGTGACATGAAGGAAGCAGGGGTGAAAGGGATAGTTTAGTCCCTGGGGGAGCACCTCTAGTCTAGTTAAGAAAAAGGTGGAAGCATAGAATGGTTAAGATTACAGACAAGTAAATGATAACACATAAGATGCCATACCCTTTACCCCATTGAGGGAATCCTTAGCTGCCTTAAAACTGTAACTACTTTTCCACCCTTGACCCACTAGTGGGTATGGCAAGTAGCTGTGGCTGAGGAGGATCGGGAAAGACAGCTTTCACCACCCCGATGGGACCTGGAGTTTGACAGGATGCGTTTGACCCAGTGCCCCGGAACGTTCCAGAGAGTAGGAGAGTTGCCTGGGACTCTCAACTTGAAACCGGTTGCTGTCCTGGACACGTAATTGTGTACCCAAGACTTTGGATCATCTGAAGCACCTGGCAGAGGTAAAACGAGTCACTGTCCAATATGGGATAAACTAAGCCTTCAAGTGCCACTGCCCAAACAAAAGGTACAGTTTGGACAATTGTCAGTCAAAGGAGTAGCGCCAACCCGGAAAGGCACTGATACCAGAACCCGGCCAGAACAAGGATCCAAGGGGCCCAGTTCCTGGGCGACAAGTTTCTACCGGAGGTTTGTAAAGGACTACACCCAAGAAAAGCAGCGCCTCTGCAGGACCCTTGGTAGACAACCCCTCAAAGCAGAAATCCTCCATTCCACTGGGTAAAGACAAGCTGACGTTCAAAAAGGGGATGAAGGAATCCTGCAGGCGTGGATCTTAGCCTACCTGACTACAGCCAGCCTTCCTGCTGTATACTGATGCCAGCAACGAAGGATTGGGAGCTGTCCTCAGTCAGAAGGAAAATGGCCAAGAAAAAGTCATCGCATATGCAAGCAGGAAGCTCCGGCCGACCGAGAGAAACCCAAGAACTATAGCAGCTTAAAGTTGGAGTTCCTGGCGCTGGTCTGGGCCATTACAGAAAGATTCAAGCATTACCTAGCCTCCAGCAAGTTCACTGCTTACACAGACAATAACCCCTTGACACATCTTGAAACAGCCAAGCTGGGAGCCATGGAGCAACATTGGATGGATGGCTCGGCTGTCGAACTATCAATTTACCATCAAGTACAGGGCGGGCCGTAAGAATGCCAACGCTGATGCCTGTCCAGAATGCCGCATGAGTCCGACACGGAAGAAGAATCGGATGACTAGAAGAGATTGAGCTACCTGCATTCCACAGAAAATGGGATGATCCACGAGCAACGAGCCTACAGGAGGCAGCGTGGTAGAGACTTAAACCCTTTACCTCACCACAGCTGGAAGGAGACCCAGAACAGTGACCCGGTTGTCAGCCATATCAAGGACTGATAACTCAGGAAGGTTCCTCCTTGGAGAAGGATGCGTCTCAACAAGCAAAGCAGCTGTGGAAATGAGAGAAGCCGGCTGTTCATCTACCGAGAGAAGCTGTGCCGAAGGTACGTCAACCCCAGAACCCATGAGATGGTATGCAGATAGTGGTCCCAAGAACAGACATCCAGATGGTGTTGGAAGCTTACCACGATCGAGCGGGGGACTTTGGCGGAAGAACTGGAAACCCTGTTAAAGTGTCGTTTCTACTGGGTGGGAATGCGCAGTTCCATCGAAAAATGGTTGTAAAAAATGTGCGTCCTGTAGCCTCCGACGAAAAGACTACAGCAGCCAGAAAGCACCCCTGCAGCCCATCAAGACGACTCGTCCCTTGGAGATCGTGGCCTTGGACTATGTCAAGTTGTCACCCAGCAAGTCAGGATACTCGTATGCCCTGACGATGGTGGATCACTACTCAGGTTCCTGGTGGTTGCCCCTGTCAAAGATCTGACAGCTAAAACAGCAGCAAAGACGTTTCAGGCGTATTTCTGCAGACCCCATGGATATCCAGAGCAGTGTTAACTGACCAGGGTCCTGCTTTTGAAGCCGAATTGTTTTAAGAGTTCTGTCACTTGTACGGGTTATAAGAAATAAGAACCACACCGTACCACCCCCAAACAAACGGTCTCTGTGAAAAGATGAATCACATAGTCATTGATCTGCTGAAGACGGTACAACTTGAGGAGCGGAATCGGTTGCCAGACTTACTACCTGACCTGGTAGATCTGTACAATCACATACCTGTGAGTTCCACCAACTGCACTCCAGCCTACCTTATGCGAGCAAGACCAGGAAAGCTGCCCATGGATTTGGAACTTGGTGTTGTAGAACCTGAAGCTGATGTTACCACTGAAGATTGGGACACGACCCGACAGGAACAGTACAGGAGAGTACAAGCCTGCGTGGAAGATAGTCTCAATAAAGTAAGGGAAAAGCAAGAGGAGAACTACAACAAAAGTGCGCCAGCTGAACCTTTTATGCCTGGAGAAATTGTGGTAAAAAGAAAAAGAAGAATGCACAAATTGGATGATCAGTGGGAAAAAGAGCCATATGTTGTGCAAAATTCCAAGTTTGACAACAGGAAAACCAGTACCATTAGCAGAGATGGAGGAAAACGACCACCACGGTATCCAGAGACCACCTTAAACTGTGTCCAGACATGTTAAAGCTTCACGGGAAGAACTTGTTATTGGAAAAGAGAAACCAGGTGAAGTCATATACACGGACTTAGGAGATTTTCCTGCAGATTGGCCTTGTATCGGGGATGCTGTGATTATTCCAGTACTTCAATTTTACCAACCACAAGAAGCGCTTCAACGTCCAGTTGAGCCAGTTGCCGCAGCAGAAGAAATAGATCAAGAGGAACCTGCTCCTGTAGCACCTCTAGAAGTAGAGTCTCAAGAAATGGAACCTCAAGACGTGGAACTACCAGAAGAATCCCTAGCGAAACAGAACCGCATCGCCCAGCCACAAGTATGCTTGCCAGATCCCTAGAGAGGTTAAGGCAGTATTACAGTTTGCCAGCACGCAGGACAGATAGGCCAGATGCTACTATACCTGACACCACACCACGTAGTCAGTACGCACAACGAAAGGAAGGTTACCTGTTAGGTACCAAGAGTATCCTAGCAAATTAATCCAGTATGACCCAGACAGGGTTTACTGAACTGTACAAAGTTCTGAAGAGAATTGCACTTTATTGAGAATGTTATATGATGATAATGTTTACATGCTGAAGTAGTATACCCCAGTTGGGTAATGTGAATATGTGAAATGTGTTTCTTTTAAAGGACTGCATGGCTGAGGACTTTGCCAGCCCAAAAAACTGTGTTGTAAATAGTTGGCACTCAGTGACCCATCTTGGTTTTACGTAAGCCATTCTACCTCAGAAGAAAAACCCGTATGGTGTGGCCTTGAGTGAGGTCTGCAGCAGAGAAGTCCTGCAGCCCACCCAGGACCACCGTGGGAGGTTGGTGCGGGTCCTCCACAAGTATCCTGTATTATTTGCACTGAGAAAGTATTTGATATTTTTCTATTGCCATTTGTACAATTGTAACGTTTGAAGTGTCCTTACCTCCCCGCAAGGGATGAGTTATGTTTATTGTTATGTTATGAAAATTGTTTTCTTTTTCAGCCCGGGAGTGCTGATATTAACTAGGGGGGGATTTGTAGCCCAGCTGCGCTTGGTGCCACATGTACCCAGGAGGATGCATGAAAGGTAATTCACAATCACCTGATAAGCACACAACACTTCACATTTTTCCTGGTTCCATCAGAGGGAGCCCTTGAGTCAGTAGTGAGATGTAGGCAGTCTAGCTGAACGTTAGCTAGTTGTTGGTGTTACCTCAGTACAGCAGAACATCTCAGAACGCAGTTACCTCAGACGAGCTGTGAGAGAGAGATAAGAACTCCTCAGAACACCGGGGAGAGACTCCTGTCAGATTAGCCTGAGGGCTGAGGAAGTTTGAGAGAGAAGCTGACATCTACTGCTGCCTGTGCTTATGCTAAGTGTGCGAGTAGGACGACAGGCAAGTGGAAAAAGGAAAAGAGAGAGTGACAGAGGTCAACCAGCATTGATAGCTAACTCCATTCTGCACTACCGGACACCGGGTCCGAGCTTGCTAGTATCTTCACAGCTAGTGGGAAAAAACCGGAGACCTGGACTTCAAGCTGCAGGGGCCCAGCAGGTACCGCCATAGAGACACTGTTCTGTCCACAAGAAGACCTCATCACAAGATCAGCCGGCGTAGCAAAGAGAAGGAGTTAAACGTTGTTTTATGCAAGTTAGAAACTCACACACATCAAGAAGTAAGGAGGCCTTACACCTACTCAGTGATTACTGGACGTGCATCCTCCACCCTGAGCAGCCTCCCGGGACGTGCCTGCAAATATCACCAGTAAAGGTACGGAAAGAGACTCATTGTTTGTGTCTGCCTTATTGCTTGCACCCCTGCACCGCCATATACCTCGAGGGATCAGTCTTACCTGTGGAAGACTTAACACCTCGCTGCCCAATAACAAACCCCTCAGAGGATTCACCCTGCAGTGCTGGTCACCCTGATCAGAAACCACAGGTGGCATCACGAACATTTCTAAATCCCCTGTAAATATCCCCCTTTGAATGAGCGCCCAGGGCAACGGACCGAGCTGCGCTACCCGTGACCTCTCCCCATTGAAGTGAACGGCTCGGTGCCGAGTACCCCATAAGCCCTGGTACGTGCGACTCACCTTTGTTATACGTTTGAGATTTGTACTATACTTGCACTATGGTCTATTACAGCCCCGCACCACAACTTCTTATGTAATGCTCATTGTTTGTCAGTGGTTGCAGTGCATCTCTTTCCAGTGTTGCACGATTTTTTCACTGGTGCCAACTAGTTCTGTTATTGAATTATACCTGTATGTATCAATTTTGTGTAATATATATTTCTAATTTTTGCTAATATGGATCTGTGGTCGTGTCTTTGTGGGTTCTCCACCATCTTTTTCTTATTGTTATCACGATAGATCCATGGATATTAATCCGTTATTGCTACCAGAACTGTTGCCATTTGATGCATTATGTATAATTTTTGGTTGCTAATCATTAGTCTGTTGTATGACCAGCCACAGTATGTGTATATATATATATATATATATATATATATATTGTAGTGCAGCAGTGTTCACGCTGTGCAGTGATGAGGCAGTGACCAAAGCAAGTTCAAACAAAACGTGTTTAATGTCCAAAAAACTCACACAGTGCACAGCACGCTGCATCCTTCGGATCGCAGCCGGGAAAACAAAAGACAGTCTGGGACCGGTTGACGTGAGCGACCGCAGCGCCGTGTACACAGGGGGTGCCAGACCATTTGCCTCCGCTTGCCCCTGTGTTGCCTCACACACGGAGTGCTCGGCAGCCAAACTGCTCTGTCTGCTTGCAAGACCAAAACTGACACATCCAAAACCCTCTTGCATGTTTTTTTTTCACTTTCTTCCAGACTCTGTGGCCATGGGCAACTTACAAGATCTGGGCTGAAGAAAATGGACCAGCCCCACTACCTTCCTGCAGTCCATTTCAAAAATAAAATCCCAGACCTGGTTTTCCTGAAGAAATCCTTGGTCAAATTACTTGACCAAGTTCACACTTTGATTCTGCCTTGTGACTCACAGTCAACTTGCCATGACCACAAGGCACTCCAGCGTATCTAATATGCTTCTGAGTGCATCTTGAGGGACACATAGCGACCCTCACAAATGACGCCGGTCACTGCCTCACATATATATACATATAAATATATTGTGATGCAGTGGTGTCAACGCTGTTCAGTGATGAGGCAGTGATCAAAGCAAGTTCAGAACAAAACGTGTTTAATGTCCAAAAAAACTCACACAGTACACATCACGCTGTATCCTCTGGATCACAGCAAGGAAAACAAAATACAGTCCGGGACCGGTTGCAATGAGCGACCGCACCTCCATGTACACAGGGGGTGGAAGCCCTTTTAGCTCCGCTGGCCTGTATTACCTCTCGCAGGGAATGCTCTGCAGACCGACTGCTCTGTCTGCTTGCAAGCCAACACTGACACACCCAAAACCCCATACTACAGGGTTTAAAAAAGTAAATTCAAGCAAAATCAATTGTATATGACTAAAAAGTCAAGCACAAAATAAACATGAATCCTTCAAAAAAACTTGTGCAAGAAGACAATAAATATTACTATTAAAACTTGTATTAATAAAGATCTTTTATTGAAATAATAATGAACATACACACATGAAATAATAATAAAATAATTTCAGCTGAATAAAAACAGACAAGAATAGGAAAGGAGTACAAATATAAAAATCTTCGCCAAAAATACACAAAATATGTATAATAGAGCACAAAGTGCAACAGTGCCAAAGGAAAAATATGTGTATGTAATGGAAAAATATAAAAAATTTTGTGAAAAATAGATTAGTATTCAAAATAACATAAAGTGACTAAATGCTGGAAAATTGATCAATAATGTGCTGAATTGTACCACTGATGCTGATTGAATTTTGAATCAATACAATAAAGTGCTAGTGTGCCGTATATAAATAAAACCACAGTATATATAAACTTGTGTTGTAGTGTACCACTTGTGCTATATAAAGACAAATATAATACAATAATTAATATAGTACAAAAAATAAATTATAAAAAATGTGCCACTATTAAAAACCATGTGCTAAATTTGATACAATAAAAAAATTAATATATATATAAAGTGCTCCTGTGCTAAAATTATATACGGCCACAATGCAAATTATTAAAGTGTCACAGTACTAATAACTACCATAAGTGAAATGACCACTGATTACAATCTAGTGCAAATAAATATAGTGCAAAATTATATATAAATAATAATAGAGGCAGCACTGCTGCATACACAGCAGAATAAAATAAAGTGCTGCAGTGCTAAATAAGTGCTAGTAATGAAAGTGTCTCAGTGCTAATAGGAAAAGTAATCACTGAATCCAGCCTTGTGCAAAACATAAATGCAGCACTGCTGCAAACACAGCAAAATAAGATAAAGTGCAAGAGTGCTGAGTAAATACAGGCAATGAAATAATGATACTAAAGACTCCACATACCAAACTGTCTGCTATCCCTACGCGCCCCCCCGGAAGAAGGCACAAGCGCCGAAACGTGCGTAGGGATAGCAGACAGTTTGGTATGTGGAGTCTTTAGTATCATTATTTCATTGCCTGTATTTACTCAGCGCTCTTGCACTTTATCTTATTTTGCTGTGTTTGCAGCAGTGCTGCATTTATGTTTTGCACAAGGCTGGATTCAGTGATTACTTTACCTATTAGCACTGAGACACTTTCATTACTAGCACTTATTTAGCACTGCAGCACTTTATTTTATTCTGCTGTGTATGCAGTAGTGCTGCTTTCATGTTTTGCACAAGGCTGGATTCAGTGATTATTTTATTAATTAGCACTGGGACACTTTCATTACTAGCATTTATCTAGTACTGCAGCACCTTATTCTATTTTATTCTGCTGTGTATGCAGCAATGCTGCCTCTATTATTATTTATATATAATTTGCACTATATTTATTTGCACTAGATTGTAATCAGTGGTCATTTCACTTATGGTAGTTATTAGTACTGTGACACTTTAATAATTTGCATTGTGGCCGTATATAATTTTAGCACAGGAGCACTTTATATATATATATAATTTTTTATTGTATCAAATTTAGCACATGATTTTTAATAGTGGCACATTTTTTATATTTTATTTTTTCCACTATATTAATTATTGCATTATATTTGTCTTTATATAGCACAAGTGGTACACTACAACACAAGTTTATATATACTGTGGTTTTATTTATATACGGCACACTAGCACTTTATTTATTGTATTGATTCAAAATTCAATCAGCATCAGTGGTACAATTCAGCACATTATAGATCAGTTTTTCCAGCATTTAGTCACTTTATGTTATTTTGGATACTAATCTATTTTTCACAATTTTTTTTATATTTTTCCATTACATACACATATTTTTCATTTGGCACTGTTGCACTTTGTGCTCTATTATACATATTTTGTGTATTTTTGGCGAAGATATATTTGTACTCCTTTCCTATTCTTATATGTTTTTATTCAGCTGAAATTATTTTATTATTATTTCATGTGTGTATGTTCATTATTATTTCAATAAAAGATCTTTATTAATACAAATTTTAATAGTAATATTTATTGTCTTTTTGCACAAGTTTTTTTGGATGATTTAGGGTTTAAAACAGGAATCTGTGGCCATTGCCACTTGTAAGACCCGGCCCTGGAGTGGAGATAGGGCAGTAACATGTCCCAATCCCTCCCATCCTTGGCGACCACCTTTTTGAGCATGGATTTGAGGGTCTTATTAAGCCGCTCCACCAACCGTCGGTTTGTGGATGGTACACAGACGTCCGTAGCTGTTTAATCTGGAGCAGCTTGCTTAGCTCCCTGGTCACCTTAGATATAAAAGGAGTTCCCTGATCTGTAAGGATCTCCTTGGGTAGCCCAAGGCAACAAAACATGGCAAATAGTTCAAGGGCTATTAGTTTAGCCAAGGTGTGGCAGAGTGGTATCACCTCTGTGTACCGGGTGGCGTAGTTTACGACTACCAATATGTGTTGGTGACCCGTGCGGATTTTAGTATTGGCCCTACTAGATCCATCGCAATTCGCTCGAAAGGTACCTCTATAATGTGCAGAGGCACCAATGGACTCCGGTAGTTTGTGGTGGGTGAGGTCAGTTGGCACTCTGGACACATATAGCAGTACCTTTGAACCTCAGCGTAGACACCTGGCCAGAAAAACCACTGCAGTATGCGCTCCTGCATCTTTTTGGCCCCCGAATGCCCTCTCAGCTTGTGAGTGTGAGCCATGTTGAGCACTGCCTGGTGGTAGGACTGGGGCACAGTCAGTTGTTCTACCACCTCACCCTGGATTTTATCAGCCCTGTACAGTAACTCCTGGTTGATCATCATTCATGGGAACTCCATCTCTGTGCCTGGTTGCTGAGCCACCCCATTTATCTTGATTACGCTTTCCCGTACCCAGGTCAAAGTGGGATCCTGGAGCTGAGCTGTACCTAACTTACCAGAAGACAGCTCAGAGATCGGTGGGGTCTCCTCGACCTCTCCTGCCAATGCCTCTAAGGGGAACCTATCATGATTATACTCTATCACTAGGTTGGCGACCCCTATGGCTGGTATCTCAATATCTTTGGGTTCTATGCCCGGCACATCCTTTACCGAGAGAGGGTTGACCCTGGTCTCCCACAGGGACCCAACAGGAGCAAGTCTCTCCCCAGTATAGTCCCATATGGAAGAGTCTACCACTACCACCACATGTTTTATTTTTCCACACGGAGTGGAAAACGTAACCTCTGCGGTCGAGTACTCTCAGAGTTCCCGTGTATGCATACCACCCCCACTTTCCGTCCATTTTGATTGTCCCCAGTAACCAGGGACCCATGTACCAGAGTCACTAAGCTCCCTAAGTCCAGGAGGGCATCCGTCTGGTACCCATTAATGAGTACCTTGCACAGCTTGGGTTCAGTACTGGCAGTGTGTTGTGAATGGGTTTGAGATGAGTTCTAAGCAGAGACTCCCTCTGGTGGTTACAAGCGGTACGGGTCTGTTCAGTGAAGATTGTGAGGAATGGGAATCAGGTGTTACTGACTGGTCTTATATAAGGGAGTCACCTTCCCATCAGGGTTGCCGGTGATCAATTGTTCTGGTCTGAATCCTTTATTCTAGTTTCCCTTGTAGCCTGCTGTGTCGTGTCTGCATCTCCTGCTAACAGATAAGACATTTTCTTCTTTTGTGTTTGTGCTATATTTTTGCATTTTGTCCTGCACTTCTGTGGGGGCCTTCAGGGTCCCCTCCGGGGGCTTCTGCCCTCTCAGTTTTGTTCAGCCACTGATGTTTGTACTTTTGCTTTTTCCAGTTTTGTTTCAGTGGCTGCTGTTTTGATTTTGTTACACCAGAGAGCTAATTTAGGTGGAAGAGGTCGTGTGATCTCAGGTATTTTTTTTTAAATTAGTAGAGTTGGCGCTTTTCAGGGTTTTCTGGGATTGCAGTAAGTACCCTTCCTATCCTTTTCTATTTAGTTAGTTTGGGCCCCAGCGTTTGCTCATACTATTTTCTTTCTGTGTCAGTATTTCATCTTGTCTAGCCGCCATTACATGTTTGGGGGCTTTCTATTGTCTTTGGGGTTCTGCTCCGGGGCAGATAGCTTTCCTATATCTATCTTCAGGTGTAGTTAGTTTCTCAGGCTGTGACGAGGCGTCTAGGACCAACGTAGGAACGCTCCACGGCTGCCTCATAGTTGTGGTGGTTAGTCAGGGTACTGCAATCTCATAGATTCCAACTGCTCTGGTGTATTGCCTTTTTTGCCTGCACTCCTCAGTTACCGAAACATAACAGTATCACCGGCCTAAAAAAATTTAAAATTGTATGGTACTCACAGAAGGGAAAAAATATTGTGAAAGAAAAAAGGTTGTCAGAGATATTTTTCTATTTGTTGCATTTTTTTTTTTTCCCTCTTTATCTCTGGGTGCTGGGGAGGATCTTTTCTCTCAATGGAGTTTGCACAGTTGTCTGGCCGTGTGGATCAGCTTGCCACTGAGGTTCAGAGTATTGCTGCATATCTTGCTAGGTTGCCTGTTGTGGAACCTAGGATCCCCATGCCAGATTTGTTTTTGGGGGATCGAGCTAAGTTTCAGAATTTCAAAAATAATTGTAATTGTTTTTTGCCTTAAAATCTAAGTCCTCAGGGAACGCAGCGCAGCAGGTCAAATTATCATCTCCTCCTGCGCGGCGATCCTCAGGATTGGGCTTTTTCCCTGACACCTGGGGATCCTGTTTTGAGTGATGTTGATGCATTTTTTCAGGCTTTGGGGTTATTGTACGATGAGCCTAATGTCACTGATCAAGCTGAAAAAGCCTTGTTGGCATTAAATCAGGGGCCTTATGACGCTGAGTTATACTGTCAGAGATTCCGTAGGTGGGCAGTCCTGACCAAATGGAATGACGACGCTTTGGCAGCCCTTTTCCGGAAGGGTCTGTCAGATAATGTAAAGGATGTTATGGTGGGATTCCCTGTCCCCTCTGGTCTCAATGATTCTATGTCATTAGCGATTCAAATTGACAGACGTTTGCGTGAGAGGAGAAGTATGCGTGGAGTGGTGTTGACTTGTGAGCCAGCTTCTGAGCCCATGCAGTGTGATGGAGTGGTGTCTGGGCACAGCGTCATGAGTTTCGAAAGCGCAATGGGTTATGTTTCTACTGTGGTGATGCCTCTCATGCTATTTCAGTCTGCCCTAAGCGGGGAAGACGTTTTGCACGCTCAGTTGTCTTGGGTAGTGTTCAGACTAAGTTTTTGTTAACTGTCACTCTGATATGCTCTCTGTCCTCATTTTCTGCTCAGGCTTTTGTTGATTCTGGAGCAGCTATTAACCTGATGGATTATGATTTTGCTAAACATTGTGGGTTTCCCTTGATACCCCTACAGAAGTCTATTCCCCTACTGGGGATCGATTCTACCCCTTTGGCTGAGAATAAACCCCAGTTTTCTACTCAGGTGATAATGAGGGTTGAACCTGATCACCAGGAGTGCTGCAAATTTTTGGTTCTGTATAATCTGCATGACATTATCGTGCTGGGTTTCCCTTGGTTACAATCTCATAATCCTGTTTTGGATTGGAAATCTGTGTCTGTAACCAGTTGGGGCTGCCAATGTGTTAATACCAACACTCCTGTTTTTTCTGCCTCCCCCCAGGCTCAGGATGTTCCTGACTTTTTGATTGATTTTTCTGATGTGTTTAGCGAAAGTAAATCTGCATCCTTGCCTCCCCATAGGAGCTATGACTGCGCTATTGAATTAGTGCCGGGTAGTAAATTCCTAAAGGTCGCCTTTTTAACTTGTCTGTACCTGAACATGACGCTATGCGGTCTTATATCAAGGAATCATTGGAGAAGGGTCATATCAGACCATCCTCTTCACCCTTAGGTGCCGGTTTTTTTCTTTGTGGCCAAAAAAGATGGTTCATTAAGGCCGTGTATTGATTATCGTCTCTTGAACAATATTACTGTGAAATATCAATACCCGTTACCCTTGATTTCTGACCTGTTTTCCAGGGTGAAAAACGCTACTTGGTTTACCAAGCTTGACCTCAGGGGGGCGTATAACCTTATTCGCATTAAGCACGGGGATGAATGGAAGACGGCATTCAATACCCCTGAAGGGCATTTGAGTACCTAGTGATGCCCTTTGGGCTCACTAATGCTCCTTCCGTCTTCCAGTCCTTCATGAATGACATTTTCAGGGATTTTGTGGACAAATTTCTGATTGTTTATTTGGATGATATCTTGATTTTTTCTAATGACTGGGACTCTCATGTGAAACATGTTCGAACTGTGTTCCAGATTTTGAGAGAGAATGCTCTGTATGTGAAGGGATCAAGTGTCTTTTTTGGCGTACAGAGGATCTAATTTCTGGGATTCATTTTGTCCCCATCTGTTATCGAAATGGACCCGGTCAAGGTTCAGGCCATCTGTGATTGGGTCCAACCTACTTCATTAAAGGCTCTTCAGAGATTTTTGGGTTTTGCCAATTTTTATCGTAAATTTATTGGTAATTTCTCGGTTATTGTAAACCATAACTGATTTGACCAGAAAAGGTTCTGATGTGGTGAATTGGCCTCCGGAGGCAGTCTCTGCGTTTCAGGAACTTAAGCAGAGATTCACTTCTGCTCCTGTTCTACGGCAGCCTGATGTTTCTCTTGCCATTTCAGGTGGAGGTTGATGCCTCTGAAATTGGGCAGGTGCCGTTTTGTCCCAAAAAGATCCAGAGACCTCTAAAAGTAAACCCTTGTGCCTTTTTCTCTCGAAAATTTTCTCCTACTGAACGTAATTATGACTGGGTAATCGGGAGTTATTGGCCATGAAGTGGGCTTTTGAAGAGTGGAGACATTGGCTGGAGGGAGCCAAACATGAGGTGGTGGTCCTTACGGACCATAAGAATTGGTCTATCTGGAATCTGCCAAGCGACTCAATCCTAGACAGGCCAAGTGGGCCTTGTTTTTTTCACACGTTTTAATTTTGTGGTTTCCTTTCTTCCTGGCACTAAAGAATGTTAAGGCGGATGCCCTCTCGAGGAGTTTCCTTGCGGACTCTCCTGAGTTATCTGATCCTCTGTTATTTTGAAAGAGGGTTAGTTCTTTCTTTCCGCCATCTCGCCAATTTTGAGACTTGCTCTGGAGGGGTGTCAGGAGGATAGGCCCGAGTGCTGCCCTGTTGGAAAATTGTTTGTCCCGGACCAGTGGAAAAAGAGTGTGATGTCTGAGATTCATTGTTCCGCATTGGCTGGGCATCCCGGAATTTTTGGTACCAGAGACTTGGTTAGTCGGTCCTTTTGGTGGCCTACCTTGTCTCGTGATGTCAGGGAATTTGTGCAGTCCTGCGGGACTTGCTCTCGCTCTAGTGTTTGTTGATGCCATTGCCTGTGCCCAAGAGACCATGGACCCATATCTCTATGGATTTCATTTCCGACCTTCCTGTTTCTCAGAGAATGACCACCATCTGGGTAATTTGTGATAGTTTTCCAAAATGATACATCTTGTGCCATTACCTAAGTTGCCTTCCTCCTCTGAAATTGGTGCCGTTGTTCCTTCAGCATGTGGTTCGTTTACACGGCATTCCTGAGAACATTGTGTCTGACAGAGGAGTCCAGTTTGTTTCCAGATTTTGGAGGACTTTTTGTTCTAAACTGGGTGTTCAATTGTCTTTCTCCTCGGCATTCATCCTCAGACCAATGGTCAAACTGAGAGAACAAACCAGACATTGGAGACTTATCTTAGATGCTTTGTGTCTGCTGATCAGGATGACTGGGTCTTTTTTTACCTTTGGCTGAGTTTGCTCTTAATAATAGGGCTAGCTCTGCCACTTTGATGTCTCGTTTTTCTGTAATTCTGGGTTTCACCCTCGATTTTCTTCGGGACAGATGGAGGCTCTGTCTGTCCAGGTGTTGACTCTGTTGTGGAGCGTATGCAGCAGATTTGGGACCAGGTAGTGGAGAGGTTGTCCTCTCTCAGGAGAAGGCCCCAGCGGTTTGCTAACCGGCATAGAACTGATGGTCCTCGGTTTAAAGTGGGGGACTTGGTCTGGTTGTCCTCAAAGAATATTCCTATGAGAGTAGCATCTCCTAAATTTAAGCCTAGGTTCATTGGACCTTATAAGATCATTGAGATTCTTAATCCTGTTTCTTTCGTTTGCTTCTTCCAGGGACATTTAAGATCCATAACGTGTTCCACAAGTCCTTGTTGAAGAGGTTTGTTGAGCCAGTGGTTCCTGCTGCTGTGCCTCCTGACCCTGTTTTTGGTTGAGGGCAATCTGGAGTATGTGGTTGAGAAAATATTAGATTCTCGTTTTTCTAGACGGAAACTCCAGTATTTGGTTAAGTGGAGAGGTTATGGTCAGGAAGACAATTCTTGGGTGTTTGCTTCGGACATCCATGCTAGGAGACTCATCCGTGCGAATTATAGAAACTCATCCTGACCGACCTGGTTGCTCAAATGAGGGTTCGGTGACCCCTCCTCAAGGGGGGGGTACTGTTGTGAATGGGTTTGAGATGAGTTCTGAGCAGAGACTCCCTCTGGTGGTTACAAGCGGTACGGGTCTGTTCAGTGAAGATTGTGAGGAATGGGAATCAGGTGTTTACTGACTGGTCTTATATAAGGGGGTCACCTTCCCATCAGGGTTGCCGGTGATTAATTGTTCTGGTCTGAATCCTTTATTCCAGTTTCCCTTGTAGCCTGCTGTGTCGTGTCTGCATCTCCTGCTAACAGATAAGACATTTTCTTCTTTTGTGTTTGTGCTATATTTTTTGCATTTTGTCCTGCACTTCTGTGGGGGCCTTCAGGGTCCCCTCCGGGGGCTTCTGCCCTCTCAGTTTTGTTCAGCCACTGATGTTTGTACTTTTGCTTTTTTCCTGTTTTTTTTCAGTGGCTGCTGTTTTGATTTTGTTACACCAGAGAGCAATTTAGGTGGAAGAGGTCGTGTGATCTCAGTTTTTTTTTGAAATTAGTAGAGTTGGGCGTTTTCAGGGTTTTCTGGGATTGCAGTAAGTACTAGTGTTGAGCATTCCGATAACTGGCAAATATCGGGTATCGGCCGATATTAGCTGTGATCGGAATTCCGATATCCGAGTTCCGATATTGTCGTCTATCGGATACCGGAATCGGGATTGTCACTGTCACTGTCAGTGTCCGTCGGGTCCGGGTCTGTCAGGAGTCAGCGGCACTTACCTGGCAGAAGATCTCCGGCGGTCACGTCCTGGACCTGCTTATGGCCGCAATCTTCTTTCCCCGGCGGTCACATGCAGTTTCTCGGCGATAACTGCAGTGACTTGCGGGTAATCCGCGTAAAGCAGTCAGTCCGATGACGTCAACCGCCGGGGAAGCAGGTAATCAGCTGTGCTGCGTCGCGATGACAGGCTCTGCCTGTCATTGCGAATGTAGCAGAGTTTGGATCGTCGTGGGACTGTCGTTATGGACTGCGTCGGACAGGTTGGTATACTGTTGGTTTGTTTTTTTTCTTTTTTACAGGAGATCGATGGCGTCGCAGGAATGAGAGAGTAAAAAATTAATGAAAACTGTGTTGTCTCTTTTATTTCATTAAAATACTTTTTTCTTGCTTTGTCTTTTTTTAACATTTAATAACTTTGGATTATAATGGATCGGTGTCTTATTGACACCTCTCCATTATTAACCGGGCTTATTGTCACCGTGCAATCAACGGTGACAAATAACCCCTTATTACCCCGCTTGCCACCGCTACAGGGCAAGTGGGAAGAGCCGGGTAAAGTGCCACAATTGGCACATCTTTTGATGCGCCAAATGTGGGGCTTGCTGTGCCTGGTATTATCAGGCTGTTGAGGGCCAAAATCCAGGGCCTTGACAGTCTTTTAATACCAGGGCCGCACAGTCGCATTTTACTTGGCTGGTTAACAAAATAGGGGGATCCCCACGCCGTTTTTTTTTTCGAGGGATCCCCTATTTTTGTTAACCACCAAGCAAGCAGACTGCTGTGGCCTGGGATCATCAGCTTGCAAGTCCATGGATATTGGATCCTACCAGCCTGAAAAACCAGGCCTCAGCGGGTCTGCTTCATCTGGCTGGTTAACAAAAATAGGGGGGACCCCACGCCAATTTTTTTCGAGGGATCCCCTATTTTTGTTAATCAGCCAAGATATGCAGACTGCTGTGGCCTGGTATTATCCAGGCTGGCAAGGCCATGGATATGGATCCTTACCAGCCTGAAAAACCAGTG
This sequence comes from Oophaga sylvatica, assembly GCA_033576555.1. Classification (NCBI taxonomy): domain Eukaryota; kingdom Metazoa; phylum Chordata; class Amphibia; order Anura; family Dendrobatidae; genus Oophaga; species Oophaga sylvatica. Next base: position 24,733 of record JARQOD010009810.1, read on the forward strand.
CCTCAGCGGTCTGCTTCATCTGGTGGTTAACAAAAATAGGGGGGACCCCACGCCAATTTTTTTCGAGGGGATCCCCTATTTTTGTTAATCAGCCAAGATATGCAGACTGCTGTGGCCTAGTATTATCAGGCTGGCAAGGTCCATGGATCTTGGCTCCTTAACAGCCAAAAATCCAGGCCTCACGGTCTGCTTCTCTGGCTGGTTAACAAAAATAAGGGGGGACCCCCACGCCATTTTTTTTTCGAAGGGAACCCCTTTTTGTTAATCATTTCCCTCTGACGTCACTGATTGTGTCCCGGGCTGACCTGAAGTGAAAGTGGGAAAGCAAATCAATTAAGCTTTCCACTAAGGGCCCGTCTCACATAGCGATATCGTAACCGAGATCGCTTGCTGAGTACACTAGTTTTGTGACGCAGCAGCGAGCTCACCAGCGATATCGCGTGTGTTGACATTCAGCGATGATACAGCCCCCCTGCCGGTATCGCTGATCGTCGCTGAAATGTCAGGACATTTTTTTGATCGCGGTTTCCCGCTGACAGGCACACATCGCTGCGGTGACAGCGGGAGACCAGCGATCCGCTGGTAACCAAGGTACAAGCGGGTTTCCAGGCGCGGGGCTGTGCCTAGAGAAACCCGCTGTGTACCTTGGATACCAGCGCCCGATGCAGGGAGTGGTATCCCAAGGTACACAGCGGGTTTCCAAGCGCTGCGCGTTTGCCTGGAAACCCCGCTGTGTAACCTGGTTACCAGCGGATCGCTGGTCTCCGCCTGTCACACGCAGCGATGCGTGCCTGTCAGAGGGAAACCAGCGATCAAAAAAGGTCCTGACATTTCTGCGACGATCAGCGATACCCGGCAGGGGGGCTGATCGTCGCTGAATGTCACACACAGCGATATCGCTGGTGAGCTCGCTGCTGCGTCACAAAACTAGTGACTCAGCAGCGATCTCGGTAGCGATATCGCTATGTGAGACGGGCCCTTAAGCGATGTTACCGCAGTGTCGCTGTCCCAGATCGCTGCCTGAGCTGCCGTTTGGCAGCTCAGCAGCGATCATGTAGCGATACACCAGCGATCCTGGACAAGTGCATATCGTTGTCGGGATCGCTGGTGTATCGTTATGTGACACCCAGCCTTTACTCTCCTGTCAGGCAGGAGAGGAACTCATCATTTGGGGTTTACTGTGAGGCTGCAGCATTAGCTGCGGTCCCTGCAGTAAACATTAACCCTTTCTGAAGGATTACACCGTGGGACCTGATGTGCATGGGATAGGTAAGAATAATTTTGCTTTTTTATTTTATTTTTATTACAGGAAATGGTTTTTGCAGTAAAAATAAAAGATGGTCAAAAACATGTGTCTTTATTTCATTAAAATGATTTTTAAATAAAGTTGTGTGTTTTATTTTTATTTCATGCAATAGATTAATAAATTGATAGTTGTCTAATTGACAGCTCCAATTATTAACCTGCTTAAGGTCACCTTTCAATAGCAAGGTGGCTTTAACCCCATATAACCCATTCGCCACCGCAAGGGCAATGGGAAGGGGGGCAAAGTGCCGAAAGGGCGAATTATTATAATTTGTCTTTCCCGGGGTTCTGGGGGCAGATGTTAGTAGCCGGGGGGGGGCAAAAATATGGCCCTCTCTGGGCTATATTATCTGCCCCCACTCACTGGCTTTGTCTGTTGGTTGCGAAAATAGGGCGGGAGCCCACGCATTTTTTTTCAGCAATTTTACACCTCATTATATATATACATGTCAAATTTAATTTGTGACACATATATATATATATTTTTATTTGTAGTTTTATACACTTCTACTAGTATAATAGCCCCCTAATTCAATTGCCGGCTTTTGTGAAAATGCAGAACCCGACATGAAATGACCCTTGGTGACATAGGGTTTAAAACCCGTCTTTTCATGGCGTTTTTCTATTAATTTTCCAAACAATTCAGACTATGTGTGCAAAATTTAAACCCTGTGGGGGTTTAAATTTTAAAGGGTAAATTTGAGCAAAAAAGCCTTTTTTTTTTTTACAAAAAAATTTCCCTTTAATTAACCCCTACAGGTGTAAAATTTTTTTCACCATAGTCTGATTTAATTGTTTGTGCAAATTGATAGCAAGGACATGAAAAGACATGTTAAACCCTTTGTACACCAAGTGTCTTTCATGTCGGGTGACCCCATGAAATGACACTTGGGTACATGGGGGTTAAAACCTGTTTTTCTGTCCTTTCTACAATTTTTTCACAAAAAATTAAATCAGACAGTTGAAAAATTTTTACACCTGTAGGGGGTTAATTAAAGGGGGAAATTTCCCCTACAAAAAAGTCCGTTTTTTTTACAACAAATTTACCCCTTAATTTAAACCCCCCACGGGTGAAATTTTGCAAAATAGTCTGATTTAATTGTTTGTGCAAATCAGTAGCAAAAGACAGAAAAGACAGGTTAACCCAAGTACACCATGTCATTTCTGTCGGGTGTTTGTTTTTTCCGAACCGGTTTTAAAACCCGGAAATTAACAAAGGATTTTTACTATTGAAGTGTATAAACTATAATTTATTTTAATTATTACAATGAATGTATAAAAAAATAGATTCAGGTGTTATTTTTTTTACAAGGAAAAAGGGGTTTTTTTTTAGTTCGATTTTTTTTTCCCATAGACTTACGGGGGGTTCCGGTTGGATGGGGGACGCCGATTTTTTTGTATTGGCGATCCTTTCCGATCCATATTTAGGAATGGGAAAAATACCCCAAAATCTAGTAAGTCCCCTTCCCCATCCTTTTTTTTTTATTTTGTTTGGGCCCCACTTTTGCTATATATTTTTTTTTCTGTGTCATATTTCATCTTGTCAAAACCCCATTACATTTTTGGGGGGTTTTTATTGTTTTTGGGGGGTTCTGCTCCGGGGCAGATATTTCCCCATTCTTTTCGTGTTTTTAGTTTCTCAGGCTGGCGAGGGTCTGGGAACCAACGTAGGAACGCTCCAAGGTGCCCTAGTTGGGGTGGAGTGGGGGGTACTGAATTAAAATTTCCAACTGCTCTGGTGTATTGCCTTTTTTGCCTCACTCCTCAGTTAACCGAAACATAACAGCAGTGTTGAAAGGGGGGGTGCGACTGGCTGGGCATTCATGGCACAGGCAGGAACCACGCCATGGGTTAAGCTTCAGGGGGCAGGGCAGCCCATTCGGAACCCTTTGAACCCCCAAAAAAAATTAAAGCTGACCACGGGGGAACCGGGGGCCAATTTAGGGGACACGGGGCGTTTCCCCTCTCCTCAGAATACCCCTCCGTCGGACCTTCCCCTGTTTTTCCCCGTGGAGGGCGGGACTTCCCCGGCTCCTGGCTTTCGGAGCCAACAATAAGGGGGAGCGGGGAGTGTCCCCCATAAAACCTGATGCAGTTAAAACCCTCTACAACCCCACCGCCCAGATGCCCGGGTCCCCTTTCCCCCCCCAAAACCTATGGGGGGGGGGGGCAGAGCCTTTTCCAGCGGTTGCCACCACCTCTCAACCCTTTTAAAAGGGTTAAGGTCTCAGGCTGACCCCTTTTTTACCCCTTCAGCAATCTGGCCGAGCCGGCAGGGCGGTCTCAGAAAAACTCCCGGAATACCCTTGGGGGCCCCACTATGTATTAACCCCAGCTGGCAAGGATCTCATCTTTCGCTTCCCAAAACCAGGGCAAGTCCTACTGAGGGTTGAAGGATTCGGGCATCTCCCCTCAGGGGTTGGACCCACTTTTTGCCCCCCATCACCGGCAAAATCTTTTCCCCTCGCATTCGTTCGAAGATGGGGAAAAAAAGCCTCTACTCGTCCCCCGGCATCACTTCCTCATGCTGACCAGACTGCACTGGCTTTCCCGGGGGTAGTGGGGGCGGGGGACCTCCTCCGCATAGCCGCAATCTGCTGCACAACGTTTGTTTGGCTTGGGGACTAAAAGCTCTTTTTGCTGCTGCTGCCGGGGTCCTGCGGCGCCTTTTGCCGCTGCTGACGAGACCAATTGCTTCAAAACTCCTCCATTTTGTCAGCAGGGTTGGCTGTAGCATTGCGGCTTAATAAAGACAGCAGCCACTTTGGGGTATGCCCAGTTCAACGCCCGCATTCCCCACCTATGTGATGCAGCAGTGTCCACGCTGTCCATGATGAGGCAGTGACCCAAGCAATTTTAAAACAAAACTGTTTATGTCCAAAGAAACCATCGGGGGCACGCACGCGCATCCTCCGGGCTCAGACGGGGGAAAAAAAAAAGACAGCCAGGACCCTTGCCGTGAGGCCGCACCTCCATGACGCAGGGAGTGCCAGCCCCCTTTTTGGCTGTGGCCGGTTCCCACACAGGGAAAAAACCTGCAGACCAACTGCTCTGCTGTTGCAAGTCAAACTGCCCCAAACCCTACTACAGGGTTTAAAAAGTAATCAAAAGGGCCCTGGGCCCCTTTTTAAAACCCCCGGCCTGGAGGGAGAGACCCTCCCCATACCCGTAGATCACTCCAAAAAAAAAGCCCCTTCTGGTTTTTTTTGAAAAAAGCCTTGGCCCCAAAAAACCGACCCCGGCCATGCTCATTTTTTCGCCTTGTAACTCCCAGGCACCTGCTTGAACACACGGCACCCAGGGGTCTAATAGGGGCCCCTCCTCACCTGGGGGTAATAGCGCCTTGCATAGACAACCGGGGAAATATGCAAACAAAACACAAACAAGTGGCCCCGGCCATATGGGGATACACAGCGGCGAGTTAAACACACAGTAAAGGGCTCGTAAAAAACTTTGATATTTTTTGTCAATTGAATGAACAAAAATAAAAAAATCGTGGGGGAAAAGAATTTTTTAAAAAATTTAATTTTTTTTCCCCCCTGTATTCCTTTTGATTATTTAATATATAATATATATTTTTTTTATTGTAAACTTTTAATCTGGTTATCTAGTTGTGACAAAGCCCCTTTTGAAAGGTGTTAGTTTTTTCCCTTTCTCTATGTTAATTCCCAGTTGTCATTCTCTACGCCGCGACTTCTGCCTGCGGGGGCAATGGAAGCGATTTGTGTTAATTTTTTTTAAAGCTGAAAATTTAAAAATTTACTTTTCCTAATATGGGATGCAGT